>CAFUXE010000018.1:575077-588130 GCA_903364295.1 Serranus cabrilla | reverse complement strand
CCTCCCTCCTAAAACACCCTGTCCTGCGCCGTCCTCCCCCTTTCCCCGTCTCCGTTTCCCCTCTGCCCACTTGTCTCTTCACTCTCTCACTGATACTTACAGCCTATTGCTACCTACTGGGAGAGCTGGGACGAGATGCTCATCTCCCGATATTATGATATATTGCAATTTTTAAATATTGCGTTTATGCAGGAATTGCGATTCAATACTACAATTTTTGGCCATGGGAAAAAGTAGAATCATTCACTTTACATATGTATATCATGAGGCACATTTAACCCCTTACTGCCTAAATGTATTTACAATTATATTTAAAAAAAATGATTTTGCTTTCAAGCAGATGCTACATTAAGTGGAGATTGTTAATTTCAATATAGCGCATACAATAGATATAAATTGTATTAAGATACATGTTTGACAATCGTCTATAAGGGGTTGAAATATAATATATATAATAAATTAAATAATGCACACCACATACAAGTCACTTTTTCTTTTAGTGCAGCAGCGTCAAACAATAGAAAAAGTGTGAATTAAATGTAAACGTGCAACAGAATTAATAAAAGTAAACTGTTACATTTAGAGTCCCTGCTCTTTACTTCAGAGCAATTTCTATGCACAGACTTCATGTGGTAGCTGCCTCAATATCAACTTTGACCGCTACATATTGATTTTCTATTTTCTGTTTTCTGTTGTTTTTTTGGCCATTTTAGGGCTTTATTGATAATGGACAGACAGAGGGGAACACATGCAGGAAAAGGGCTCCGAGCTGGATTCGAACCCAGCTCGAGCTGCGTGCAGCACACTGATGCACTAAGCATCTTCTTCTTTGTGCATCAGACTACAAATGAGATAAGATTTGCTAGCTAGCGCACCCTGCGGTCCCGCTGCCTTACTCCCCGCCGCTGAGACTACTTTGCCTGGAGGAGAGCGGGCTGAAGCTCTGAAGGGAGCCGCTATAGCAACTCAAATTCAGTAAGCGCAATCTCGAGCACTGGGGGACACTGAGCACCGAGTCTAACCTGTGTAACGGCCACAACAGGAAGTTTGCTAATCCAGTGGGGAGTCAGGTTGGTCTGGGATCAGAGCCCTGGCGCTGGGGTTTGTGCTGGCTGAATACGAGTTAGTTTAGGTACTACAGGGCCGTCTGACATTCTTTTTCATTGCTTTTCTAAAAAACAGATACATCACACTACGACTAGATTAACAAATTAAAGCACCAACTTCATTTTACCTCTGCATGGACTACAAAGAAGCAATTGAAAGTGAACTATTAAAAAAAAACGTGATAGAAATTGTGAAACAAATTTTTTTTTTGACCCACTAGGTGCTCATTATTCTGGCTTAAAAACATTCAAAACAGCAGCTATTATTATGCATCACTTCTAAAATCCAAGCCAAAGAAAAACCTTAATCAACTTGGCGTTCTCTCTTCCTCGCTCATGGATCTCCATGACATTTTACTTACATCTCAGCTCTTCCTCTGACCTGGAAGAAGCCTGCAGCCCACTTGAGAGGCGCTTAGGGACGTTACGTTGAGATAGGCCATTACCATCCATCAGTTCCCACCCACAGTTAATGCTTTTAAGATGCAGTGAGAGGTCCACTAAGACCTGATGTTGCCCCCAGAAGGGGCAGATGGTGCAGATGAGGTAATAATAAATGGGTAAATGACCAAGAGAAGGCAAAAATGATGAAGCTCGGAGTTTCGCTTGGTAAAATACATCTGCTGAAAGGACAGCAACCCCAACCCCCCAAGCCATAAGTGCCTAACTGGCACTGTGAAGGTAGAAGGAAAAGCTTTCTCGCACATTAGACCAGTAAGACGTAGAGGTCAGAGACAGGATGAAAAACTGAGAATGACATATGAAATAAAGAGTTAGGAATACTAAAATAAGAGCAAAAAGGAAAGAGGAGGAGAGAGCTTTCTGTGCTCCTCTGTTGCCCCGGATTGCCTAATGAAATCCATCCCACTCGCCTGCTCTTCAGCCTGCGACAAATGCAGAACACTTAATGGCTAGAGATGCTTGAGATGAATTCTATTATGGAACAAATTAAAAACCTTGCCTTGCGTATAGAGAAGAGGCAGTTTGAGAGACCAGAGTATTTGAAAGTAGGTGATGCAGTCTCTTTCCTGAACCAGTTTCCTTTTCATTCCTTCTTTTCTGTATCGTAAGACGAAGGCTCCCCTCACCTGCAGTAATGAAGTTAAATCTGTGCACTGAATTAGCCTCCTGCACTTCATTAAAGACAAGCGGGTGGATCAAACACACTTTGGTTATTTCCCAGAATTTGGATCCCTGCCATGCTCACATTAATTATTATAGAAGCTCCATCTGTGATTGTCCTTCGGTGGCATTAGCAACTTATTGAATACGCTCACATTCGCTTTCCTGAATCTCACACTTCAACACACTAAAAACACACACACGTAGCTTAAACAGCGTCCTCCCCTGCCCTCCAAACCAGTGCACCAACAAAAAGTTCAGCCTCTAATATCCCTGACATTCACTTCCCTGTATCACCGGAGTGTTTTTTTTTTATCAACTTGGCCACACTCTTTCATTATAAATGAGAATAATAGATTAATTAGGCGTTTCCTTTATGTCTGGAGCCCAGGATCGCTCGACTTCACCAGAGGGTTGACAATCTAGTCATGGTGTGATCATCAGGACTTGAAGCCTGAAATCATTTAATCCTCTATTTCATATATTAGAGAGGACATAATAGTCATCCACTTATCAAAATGGGGTATAATTAACTGTAAGAGGAAAACGTTTTCAAGATAATGAACATTATAAGTTATCCACAAACCGGTGAAATAGCAGGGGGAAGATTATAGCTCCATCTGGATGTGACTGTTTTTCAAATCTGTCTCCTCCTTACTACTTTAGTAAGTAAAACAATTGCTCTCCTCCCGCTAACAGTTGCTCTTCCTTTCCGGGCACGACAGATCTGAACAGAAAGGTTTACACTTTGAAAAAGACGCGACTGTCGGGGAGGGTCAGAACACGCGATGCATGCATTAACAGCTTTGCCTTTTATGAAATCTGACAAACTCCGTGCAGACTGGGAAGTCTCAAAGAGCTCAGAGAACAGGTAGAGAAACTTCAAGAGCCACAGCCCAATCTGAGGGAAGCGATACAGAGAGGCAGATGATGCACTGTAGGAGCTTTAAAGGTTTGAAGTTAGCAAAGCAGCAAGTTGAAAAGAACTAAAGAAGGCCCTCTTTTCTCTAAAGAGTGATTGTAATAACTCAATAACAGAGAATAACGGCGAGCTGAGCTTCTTTACATTCCTGCCGTCCAACGATGCTCCCAACAACACACATCAGCACACACACACACACACACACACACACGTTAGCTACTAAATAGGAGCTCTTTAAAGAGTCCTGTTGAAGATTGTAGAAAGCTGAAGGACTGAGCGATCCTAATACAGACAGCAACATACGTTATAGTATAGCATGTAGCAGTAAGCAGTTAGTACTTGTAATAGTGGTAATTCAATAAATGAAAAGTCTACATGAAATAATCACAAAGCCTATCTCTGTATGCTCCTGTGCAAGTTAAATACTTGAGAAATAAAAAGCATGTAATTATTTTATGAAAGGCTTTAAAGCAAAATGAGCCATAGATCAAAAACAAACATGTATACATACAAGCATGAGATGTTCGCCTGTGCTTGTTATTATCAGTTTAGACGACATCATTGTGAAGCAGGATTAGGCAGCGGTACATGTTGATGTATGATATGACGATGTACGAGCTCAGCTGAGAAATCACATTGATTATTTATAGAATTTACATGGAGGAGCGACCACAAAGAAAGAACTTTTAATTGTTTACACAACAAGACAATATGCATGTAATTAAATATGAGCATCCCATTATTAAAGCCTGTAATAATAATAAGACAGAAGGATAAAGGACTCTAAAATTAAAGGTGCTACAACATTCAGATCATTAATATAGCAGTAATGCCATGAACAGAACCTTTATATAGATACATTATGTTATTTCAACAGCTTTTATTAAGAATTTGCTACTTTACTTCATATATGATGCTTTTATTTTGATGTGATTGCAATATGTATGAATGGTAATTTTTGCATCGTTATTCTCGTTTTCATTGAAAATCCCTCCAAAACAAAGATTTTTTCTTAACTGTGTAGATTTTAATTTTTATGCCAGTACATCTCTGCAGCAACACAATACCTAATTCAGATGATATTTTCACACATTTGTAGCCTTTATACGCCTTATAATATATTGTGGCTCCTGCAATTTGGATATTGCACTAGGCCATATTGCTATTTGGATTAATACAATTAACTGTGCAGCTTTAATAGTTAACTGAGTATCATGGACTGTTGGTTGGATAAGACAACATTAGAAGCACCAAAATAAATATCCAGCTTTCACTTTATAGTGCATCAAGCCATTCAGACATAATGCCAGGAAGTCTCACAGGTTTCGGGGACTAATCCAAATCAGCACTTCTAACCCTCTAATCCATTTAAATAAACCATAAAAGCGTCTGCTTTAAAGGACTTTTTGTGCTTCAAACTGTTGCAATGCTGATGATTGATCGACACGACCTGATGGGCTCCGCTCTGAACAATACTCTCATATTTTCCAGAAACTCGCCATTCACGGTCTATTTAAATAGAAACGCCGACCGAAAAAAAAAACCTGTGTTGATGTTGAATTTTTTTTTTTTCACTTTCCATTTGAGAATATTGATTTATTTAATCCAAATGACCAGGGAAATTGAAGTGCATGAGCCACTGCACTCCTACAATACAGGACATGTGTCAGAACAATACGTGGAAATTCTGCAGAAAATAGCCTATTCAAACAAAAAAAATCTATTGGAAATGAAATGAATGGATGTTTTTTCAAATGTAATCCACAATTTATGAAGGCGCTGTTTCAGTGCTTTGAAGCGAATCAAGAAAAAAAGTGGAAGAAAGTGTATTAACATAGTTTCTTACATACTGAGTCCTTAATACCAGCCAGGTAAAACATCCTTAATGGCTAATTGGAAATCCTTGGTTTATACAGATGACATTATCTCTCGAGATGTTTTAATAACAGTCTGGCCTGTGAGATAAAGGTGATAACTGACCTGGTCAGTCCATTCAGTCCACTTTGCCTTTAAAAGCTTGAATGGACCTAATTGTGTGTATCTGTTTTACTTTGTGTCACTTAATCTGCATTTTGGTGGTAAAAGGTTGCATTCTCTCAGCTTACATCAGCTCCTCTGACCTTTACATTTGCCACTAGATCATGTTTTGGTGTGAAACATTCATCGCCTGCTATATACGCAGCTCCACTTCAGCTGTTACTCATGAGACTGCTGCTGCTGCAGCGGCGGTTCAACTCCGGCTGCTTTTAGCTTCATAGGAGCCGGAAGAGAAGAGAGTAATGTGTTTGAACAGTTCTCTCAGGCTGTAATCTCCTCTTAGCACGAGGAGCCCAATTAAGCCGTATGTTGAAGCCACGTTATAACCCAGAAACATCAATTGTTGGCTGAAGAACTGTGTGAATGGGACACTTTCTTACACTCCAACTCTTCATGTTATGATGAAGATGGAAGAAATTTTTTTCTTCTGTGCCAAATGTCTGCCTGTGATAGGAAATCAGGTTAGCATGGAAGAAGTGGATCTGTCTATGATTTGAAGACTATCAGGGTGATTCAGAGGAACCAGTGTCATTTAAGAGAACATGACACGGTCCTGTAGCTTCATTTTTACTCAACTTCCACTTCAGAGGTGTGAACGCTCACTGAGTTATTATACTTTTCCTTTTTGGCTCTCTAATCAAACGTACTACAGACTGACTATTTTTGAAAGATAAGACGGCACATTAAAGGGGACCTATTATGCTCAATTCAGGTTCATAGTTTTAAAACCACTTTTTTCTTTTATTACTGATGTTCAGTTGTAGCGTCTATCTTTTTAAGATCTCTAATACACACCTAAATGTCTTATTTTACAGTTTATAGTCAGACGTCACCGTTCATTCATGGTTAAGGTAAAATTCTAATTTAATTATCAAAAACCACAACTGTCAGAACACTTAGTACTAACCGAGTTGCTTCATTTCTGCCTCTAAATGTTTTTTTCTTCAGGTTTATTTCTATACGAGCCCATATTTAATGCATGCTCACTTCCACCACTCCAACCTTCCTCGTGGCTCTTTAAAAAAATCGCTTTGTTCCAAGGTTTCTTTATTAGTACCTCAGGGTAACAACTTCGACGTTGCGCGAAGATGTTGTTGTTTACCAGAGTCTTCAGGCTTTTTGTCATAAATCTGTTGTCTCCAATCCCAAACTGAGACAGCCAATAATAGCATCATCAAGGTAATTTTTTCAGACTTGACAATCCAGAGCCACAGAAGACATTATACAGCTGTGTTCACAAATAGTAAAAACATGACTAAATCTGGTGTACTGCCCCTTTAAAATGTCTTTACTGATGTTTCTTTTTGTCTTCAATATATTTTAATATGTAGTTTTTGCAGAGGAAAATATTACTTAAGCGTATTTAGAAGTAAATTGAAGTAACCTGTTTCTGCTTGGCTAATAAGGTTTAAATGCCAAATGCATACAGCTTCACATTTAAACAGCTTTGCAGAGGAGCGACCCTCACAGTAAATATAACAGGGGAAAATAGGTTATACCCACAGTTTTGGCGTCATTGATTCAAAGAGAATACAGATATAGCTAAAGGTAAAAACTAGCCGCAGGTGTCGCACGCTGCTTTGACTGAAGGTAGAACTTAGTGTCGGCAGCAAGCTGGGCCTCCCCACCAGGCGTTTTCACAACCTGTATGTATCAAGTCAGCACCATGTCCGCAGCCCAGCGGGGTGTAATGGAGAAGGGTTAGAATAATCCTGCGAGCCGTTATAGGTGTGTGCATGTCAGACTCTGCAAGTGACCGAGGCTCTCTAGGCTCTTTTATAGCCTCGGTTCCCTGAGGGAGGGAAAAAGACATTAACGTGTGACCCCTCAGTAACGCGGAGCTCCCGTGTGCTGCGACACCTTCACTGTGATGATGATACAGTAGGTTACATCTAATGGGGACGACGTTTTAGTGAATAGTAAACAAAAAGGGGAAAGAAGTGGCCGGTATTTCAGCATGATACCAAGAAATGGTTCAGCGTCGAATTCAAGCACTTTTCAAGCATTTTCAAGGTGCAAATGAGCTTTTCCAGCACCTCACAGTTGTGGTAAATTACATAACAAATACAGTACGTACAATATTACAGTTCTTTATCACATTAAATTAGATGCTACTGTGCGATAAAGAACAAAAATAACATTTTATGAGTGTTCAAAATCAGATGACACCTCAAAGGAAAACAGGGCAGAGCAAAAACTTTTTTCATAATCCAAGCACTTAAAAAACGCTGCATTAAAATTCAAGGATTTCAAAAGAACAATGTAATGGAAACACGGAGCACTGGAACACTGATATTTGCTAATGTGTGAGAATCTTCGAGATGTTTTTTTTTTAAAAAGGAAGGAAAATAGTTTTTTAAAAATGTGTCTGTGTGCAAAAAAATACAACAAGTTCTTTGTGTTGCGGAGTGCCCTGTGGGTAGCAGATGTCTACTGTATGAGAACATGCAGTGTTTCACTGCAACAGTTGTAACAATGTCTCTGTTTAACACCGTGTGAATCCCTCTCATGGAACATAACAGCCTTTCTCCCTCTGTTTCTGTCTCTCCTGCTCCTCTGGGGCAGTGGCCCCTAATTAGAAGCAGGGCTGCTGGATAGACGTTTTCTTTAACAAGGTGAAAGCAACTGAATGGGACTAGCATAAACGAGGCAGAATATCAACACTGTGACTCCTCTGTCTGAGCTCCTACAAGTTTGGGGGGGAAAAAGTGTTTAACATACTGTTGGAATGGCAATCTGCTGTTGCCTTATCCCCTCTTGCAAAGCTGCGAAACGGTCCTTCTCCTCCTGCAGAATATATAAATCTATCTGTGCTTCAGAATCTCCAAATTAAACATAGGGGCAGGCGCTTGGAAAATGAAAATGTAAATCTGACTGGGAAAAGCATTTGAGGTTCCTTTGCTTTGAGGAGAAAAGAGATCTACACCAGTGCCTCCTCTCTCTGTTTGTGACCTTTATCATTTGGCTCCTATCTAATAAGCCTAAACAAGCAGCAGCAGCAGCAGAGTCTGCTCACTGTGAAACATTTAGTTAACTCTTCAAGGTTACATCTCCCATCACTGTCTCAGGCTCTCTGAATGAAAGAGGGAGAAGAGATTGAGCCTGAATCCTTGTAACAGAAATCTTTTGAACTCATGACTACATTATAGAACGGAGCCTCTCGTGTATAAATCCAGCCGGCTTTGGTTTGAGATAGACTCATTAGGTATTTTAGTTATAAAAAGGAGAAAACTTTCAACAATTGAAATGGTTTGCTTCAGACCTGTTTTCATTGCTTTTGTAGCATGCGAGAGGGGGAATTCTTTGAAGAAGGAGATTAAAACCATGTGATCATTTTAATTAGATCATTAGCCGAGAATTAAGATCTATGTTTGTAACTCTCATTAACAAAAATACCAAGTGGGTGCCAAGAAAGATTTGTGCATTACATTCAACACATTTTGCCCTCTTTTCCCCTCCACTGCAGCATTTTTCTGCCATTGTTCTCTCTGTCAGTACGTTTTTGTTTGCTCTTTTATTGCATCAAGGTAAAGGCAAGGTGGGTTAATCTCTGTCTGCGCTCTCTGTCTTTCAGGCTCTTTGGTACAACGGGGAACTGTGCAGCCTGCAGTAAACTGATCCCAGCCTTTGAAATGGTGATGAGAGCCAGAGATAATGTTTACCATTTGGACTGTTTTGCCTGTCAACTTTGTAACCAGAGGTAAGAACGGGGATCACGACTGCACAACAACATCGCCTTTTTAATAAAAACATGAATGGAGTGTTAAAATGGCCAATAGCTTAAATATTAGAAGCTGTTGAAAAAAAAAAGCCCTCTGAAGGTACAACAGACTTTTTCTGTCTTATTGTATTATTACAAAGGGGTGTCAGGATCATCCACATGCACAATTTGATTAGACTTTCAATTTTAAAGTCAGGTTTCGATAAGACCAGGGGTCGGCAATCCTTTTCTATCAAAACAGCCAGTTTTGGCCACAGGAGAAAAAAAAATCAGCTGCAAAACATATTTGAGCCTTATTATGAAGGACATTTGCAATGTCTCACCGCAGATCAAGCAAACAAATCTATCCACACACTTTTTAATTCACTATTTTCCTCCAAGACTTTGATGTTTTTTGGATTTGGAATCGATAGCTGGCCTTGCTAGGAAAACTAAAGACTAGCCATCACTATTTAGGTGTTAAAATGTTATTTTATTGTGTGTATAAGCTACATATTTTTACAATTAGAGAATGCAAAAATCACATTAGACAAAATTTCCATATATTTTTTGTCAAAGCTACAGGGAGATTCTGGAGAGTGGCTAAAGAGTTGCATTTTTCCTACCATTACACTTTTCATTTTATCTCTTTAATTCTCAATTTAGACTGATTGTTGGACTATTGAGTCTTGATTTGTGCAGATGAACAGATTATTTATTTTATGCCTCTACAACTGTCACATTTCAGAATGAATCTCAAAAAAAGAGAAGCTACGTCGTATCAAGTGTTATGACAGCCATATTTTTGGGATATGTGCCACACTGAGGTCATTCAATCATTGAAATAAAGCTGATGTCAATGGATTTTTTATTTAGAATTTACAACCTAACACCTCTATTATTACGGACCACAGAACAAGTCTTAAAAAAACACGAAGCTTGTCTTCCTGCGTTGTAAAAATAAAGGTATTGCATCTGTAATGCTCTGCTAATTATTTCCTATTGTGACACAGTGCCTGCAGCCTGTCCTTGTTTGTGGCTAGCTCTTTAAATCTAAAGCTACGGGGATGTAAAATTAGCTCTCGTCCTCATGTGTGCGAGGAGGAACAGGAGCTACAAAAATAAAGTCCTCCTGTTGCTGCGTTAGGGGAGAGCGGACCTACACAGGTGTGAAATGGTGTTTCCCTAGCGATAGGATCTATTATGAAATTGAAGTGAGCACAAAGCCTATGGTATGATACACATAGAATATGACATACCCAAATATTGCTTTTTCCCATTAATATACTGTCAGTAATGGCACCACTCTGGGAGCAGAACGTCCTTTGCATGCTTGTCAGGGGTGCTGTGACCCTGTTCCTTCACACAGCACAAGCCCATTAACCTTCTGCAGGCCAGATTCAGTTACCATAGTGAACACCTGCTGTAAGGGAATTATGACTGCAGTCTCTCTTCTCAGCTGGCAGACATGAAGCCAGGTCTCATCTGGCACAGTATTTCTATGGCCGTGACTGTTTTACCAGCCTGGCTCATTACTAAAGCCAAGCTACGCTCGGCTATATTCTTATCTTCACTCCCCTTCAGTCACATTATGGAGCTGTCTCCACTGTGTCACACAAACAAACAGCGGCACGGAGAAGAACATCAGTAGGGCAGGCTGTTATGTGTTATTTTCCCTCTTCAATTGACTCCAAGACTTCAGAGGAAAAACATTCTCGAGCACTGGAACCAAACTGGTGTGTGAAAAAGCTAACCCTATGGCAGAGTTTCCTTGCAAACGCCCGCGGTGCCAGCACCTTTTTGCCGGGCCGGGGAGAGTTGACCTGCCTTTTCTAATCGGGCGCCAGCGCCCGTGTCTGCTTTCTTTGAAATGATAGGGTTTTTTAATCTACTTTTATTTGAAGCAGCACATTCATGATGACCATCAAAACCGGGCTTTGAATCTGCCGAGGCGCCGTGTCAGCGTGTGTCAGGTTAAACATCTCGAACCAAATGCGCACAATCAAACAGAATCATCATTACCTGCTGATCTTAAATGCAGCATTTTCACTGCCAGAGCAGAGCAGAGCACACACACACCACTTTGTCTTAGCGCCAACTGTAATGCTCTTTGTGTTTTATTAACAGTTGTGCCTTTGTTTGTTTTTCTCTGCCAACAGGTTTTGCGTGGGGGACAAGTTTTTCCTAAAAAACAACATGATTTTGTGTCAAATGGACTATGAGGAGGGCCAGCTGAACGGGAGCTTTGAGACACAGGTTCAATAGTTGGAACCTGGTGGCAGCAACAATCGGCTCCACACTTTACACACGAGATGGATGTTCTGCTGCACTTGGAAAAAGACAAGCGTCTGTCTGCTTGCCTGCAATACTTTTTAAGACCCCTTTATCAGTCCCTAAGGACTCTATTGTAAATGTTCAACTTTTTGCCCCTCCCACACCCCCCAACACTGAGCAGTTACAAATTTTGATGTACAGTTGTGCCTGCTTAGCTGAGCACTGTATTGCTTGTATGTTTTGTGAAATTTGTTTCCGGTTGGTTTTATTTTCCTTTTAGAAATGGTTCAATGGAGGGTATGTACAGTCTGTTTTCTCTGTATATATAAACTGGAACATTTATTTTATGAAATGTAATGCAATTTTATTACTAGTGTGAATTAAAGATTCTTAAATGTTCATAGTGAGTTTTTTTCTCTTGTACCGAAAACCAAAGTTGTCGGAAGAGGAGGTCGGCCCATGTGTTGATATGTAATTATGACCCCAAAAAACTGCAGTGCTATAAAAAGCTCTGCGAGAGAAGATATATTTGAAGTCCTTCTTCAAAACATGATGCAACAAAACAAGTTTTATTACATTTTACAGAGTTCTGATGGAATTAGAAATGCTGTTTAAAATGAACTACGTAAGATTTTATTTGGAATAAAAAGAATGCTTCTCCAAACTGTGTTGTTGTGAGCGTGCAGGTGTCATGAAAGGGAGTGAATTAAGCCGAGCTGCTCTCCGTGATTCATGCTTCACTAATTGCCATCTGATTATGAGG
This sequence comes from Serranus cabrilla, assembly GCA_903364295.1. NCBI lineage: Eukaryota > Metazoa > Chordata > Actinopteri > Perciformes > Serranidae > Serranus > Serranus cabrilla. The sequence continues at coordinate 576,206 of CAFUXE010000018.1, read as the reverse complement.
GTGAATTGGCCTGGAAATGAAATGCAACAGCAAATAAATTAGAGAGAAAATAAATGCTCATTGAGTTTGAGCTCATTCAAACTCATCAGCAACAGAGGTGCAGAGCTGTATTAAAAAGTACCCCTCCCAGAAGACTCCTGTTAATGGAGCTGTGTGACACTGTCTGTTTATCTGATGAGGTTATTTCTGATACACACACACACACACACACCAACAAGCAGCGATACACCAACTCTGCTGGAGCTGTCAGATATTCAGCTGATCCTTCAACTGATAATTCATGTCGATGACTTCGCTCACTACTTTTATTTTGACAGGATTGTTTTGACTTTTGAACGAAAAAATAATTGGCAAGAATACTTTTAAAGGCTGATTTAACACAATGAAGGTGATAAACATTTTAATTAGTTCAATGTGTACCTGCGATTTCTTCCAGGAATATCACAACATTTCAGAACTGACTCATTAAGACTGAAAACACACAACAACACTTTAGTACTGCAGGGTGACAAAGGGTGATAATTTATACTTATTTTTGGCTTCTGGGTCACAAGAAGCTGTCAGTTGAGTCAATTATTATTTATTACAGGGCAGAAACTAACAGTTATTTTCATTATTGATTCATCTACTGACTACATTCAGCGATGGAAATAAATGTCAAGAAATGGTCGTCACAGTGAGACAAACTAAAAAACACTGGCACCAAAAGAGCTTAGATGGCTTTTACAAGTGATTTAGGAGAACTGGCCACATTCCCCAACTCTCATATTTAGATTTTTCTCTTCCACACAAACACAGTTATTTCAGTTTTTGAAGCAATTTTGAGTATGACAGGCGTATAATAAATGATAAAGTTAAGATAAAACTACAAAAATGTTCTTACATGAGGCCCACTGTGTCTGATCAACAGTCAAAAACTCAAATATATTCCATTTAAAACTATATAAAACCCAGAAAAAGCTGAAAATCACTAAAACTGAAAAGTAGGAACTAAAAATGTCCCTTTAGTTTGAAAACTGACAGATTCATCAGTTATCAAAATAGTTGCCGATTAATTTTCTGTTGATCAGCTTCACAATAAGTCAACTAATTATTCCACCTTCAGCTTATTAAATTTTGCATTTTAGAC
>CAFUXE010000018.1:557163-570521 GCA_903364295.1 Serranus cabrilla | reverse complement strand
AAAAAAAAGCTGAGATCAAAAAGCCACACTGGGGTGTGTATCTATATGTATGAGTGTGTGAAGTTTTTATCTTATGTAAGCTTTGAAAGTATCAAGTTTCATATACTATTGGCAAGTAACTGCTCATTCACTGTACAACTGGAATAAAGGATTCATTTATCCACAACTCCACTTCACAAATGCACAAAGCATGGGCTCAGGCTTGGAGAATCAGTGGCCCTTTTCACAGTTTCATCATTATACACGATGCAGTACACTGAGACAGCGCGCTTTTGTAGACCGTGTACTATAAGTTAACAGAAAGCTGACAAGTTATAGACATGCCTTTAAATAAACATCTGTTATAATAATTAGTATCTATCTAATCACTGACCATTTTCATTTACCATCTATGACAACCCAAGTGCACACCCACATTCACACAAAATAAATAGACTCCACTTACTAAACCTCGAAAGGTTACATTCATTTCCTTCAGGGCTATCATTTTTATTATTTTTGAATCAGTCTATACTATCAGGCCATGTATGAAATCCTCCTAATACTCCTATGGGGGCTTGGATAAAGAATCTGGTAGCTAATAACGGCACAATGACCTTAAAGCATTAGAGGGATTTGTATTCACAAGCTCTGTTATGTTAAACACATTTTAAATTAAATGTGTCGTGACTTTATATAGCCAACGTTATCCTGTGACACATTCCATTATAATCTTAAAGTTTGTAGTGATACATTCTAGGTCATTTAGTTTCCAGTCAGAGACTTTTATTGCAAGCTTTTAATTAGTTTGGCTCTTACATTTGATCCAGATGATCAAAATATCCTTTTGTACATGTTGTCTGCCTCCACGCTTCATTTTTAATCTATTCATATATAGTCAATACATCTTTTATTAGTCATTAACTTTCACTGGTTTCCACTTGTGATCAACACGTGTTTATTACATTACACAAATGACACACAACTTGTCAATTAGAGTTTTTTATACAGAAAAAGAATAGGCCTAAAATTAATATATTTTACTTTAGTATGACTCTTTGTTAAAGCACTTAAACTGTGTTCTTGTGCAAAACATAGCAATAAATACGACAATGTTGTGAGGAAAATTGGAAGGTGGTTTAGTGTTATAACTAGGGTTATTTTTGTAATTGAAGTCAGTTTCTGTATAAATTCACCACAAGTATGATCGTCTCTTTGATATATTTATGGCTCCATGAAACACTGTTGAGAAATAGACACCACACTGATGACTGGAATAAAGTATGAGAGACTTTATTTCTCTCCTCTGCTGCTGTGTCACTACACAGTAAACTTAAAATCACCAGCCTACTCTGATCTGTTGTACCTCCATGTGTATCGCTGTGAGAGTGTTTGTGTGTTGTTTCCTACTTCTTTTAGTTTACGCTGCTGAAAGAAACAGGCAAAAGAATCAACAAGCATTTTGAATTTTTATACACTATCTACTGTAAATGTTGTGATACTGAAATCGATGCAAATTTTAAACAACCCAATCGGTCAGCTTGGTGTAAGAAAGGAGGAATAGAAAAACCTGAGCCAGTGATGCTTTTAGTGTTGCTGGACTCTCCACCACTGCTCTGCCACCAAGAAAATAAGACTCCAGATGGCCGCTTCACACCTGCTGTCACATTTGTATTGACTGTTTTTTGACACAGTTCATTGGTTACCATCTCTTTCTATTTTTCTGATGTTGTGTAATCTGAAGTAAGACACATCAGAAATGTCCCCTTTCCCAAGAACATGCCTCTAGCCTGATAATCAAACATATGTTGTTCACTTCATTCATTTGACCTTTTTTGTCATGTTTTGTCCAAAATAGGATGGAGTGATGTATCCATCCAAGCAATGTCATTTGAGGCCTAATCAGGAATTAATGGACACTTCATTGGGCAATATCTTTTCATAACTGACCTTTACCCTTATTCATTCCCTATTCTTTACATAGCAATGGTTTGTCAGGACCCCATGGTGTCCAACACACTAGGTTGAAGGTTCAAACACAGGGTTAATGTTGTGAATTCAAACACAAAACTATTCGGATAGGTTTAGGAAACACAAACTACTTGGACAGGTTTAGGAAACACAAACTACTTGGATAGGTTTAGGAAACACAAAACTACTCAAAGAGGTTTAGGAAACAAAATTACATGGACAGGTTTAGGAAACAAACTATTCAAAGAGGTTTAAGAAACACAAAACTACTCAGAGAGGTTTAGGAAACACACACTACTTGGACAGGTTTAGGAAACACAAAACTGCTTAGTGAGGTTAAGGAACTAACAACTTGGTTAGGTTTAAAATAAGTGATTTTGTTACCTTACTTCAGTTTCACTCTGACAGGGACATGAACTGAACACAAACTGCATCCTCCTGGTTAAGTCTGGTGTCTGTTTGACCTTTCTATCCACCCCAACCTCCATCATTTGTGGACTGTGATGTTCCTATACTACATCACCTGACTTCCAGAGCGCTTGCTCGGAGCGTCTAATAATTGGCATGGATAGTTTTACAATTGAAAGGCCCACTGTGTCTCATAGAGATGCAAACATGTTTCATATCAATGTGTCTGTGGTTTGCAGTATAATGCCAATATTGTTTTGTGGTGACTGGGCGGATGAAGCAGTGGTAAAATACACAAAGCGAGAGCATTAGTTCAAATTCAGTACATTATGTCCAGCATAACTTCCACAGCTAGTCCTATTCATATTCAGCAATTATTCTGGTGGCACATAGTTACAATGAAATCCAAATGAGATCTCTGTAGCACTGACATACTTTCTGCTAGCAGGTACAGGATGCCTCATATATGATTAATTAATTGCGGCAGCCTGCCATCTGTGTTTTAACTGATTAAATAGCTCACAAAGTGGGATGCACCTTTTGATGTGAACCTTTGGGGAACTGGCTCTGTCTTTGTATTTCTACCTTGATTAAGCACAATACTCCCGCACTTCCTCCAGCCCTCTATTTTCAAAGTCTCTTTAATTTGGGAGGAAAGGACACAAAGGCATTTGGGGTGCTTTAAAATGTTGCCCATTTCCAGTAGTCAAGGGGCTGTCTCGCTCCCTTTCCGACTTTTTGTTTTTTCATAAAGTGAATGTTTCACACAGGGCTGGGCCGGTGAGCAAGCATCGAGCTTTCAGATAAAAATTGATTCCAGTAAATTCTCACCTGAGATCCATCACGGTGAAAGGCTTTAAAAGGTCACACATGTAATAAGTTCCTATGGTCTCAGTCCCTCCAATAATAGGCCTTTAGTCTGCCATGGAAGGCTGGTATATAGAAATAATTGAGTAATCTGTGGACCATTCAATTCAATCGTGGGACTCAGTGACAGTGCAAGGCCTGCTGGGCTGCGAAGAGGTTGTTCTGGAGAGTCTTTCTGCTGGCAGGGAAATGTTTTGTCCCCTAAAGCCATGCACCTCCATCTTTGCAACGGCACAGTGGATCGCTGACATTTTAGAGGCTCTTCCAGGCCTAAATTGTATGGCATCGTGTCAGCATTTCAGCTAGGCGAGAGGAAAGAATATGACAAGACGGAAATGCATGCATGAGTGTATTAATTAAATCAAAATGTCTCTTCATATCAAAATTAGCATGAATTCATCATATAGCAGAGTGCATCTGATGTAAAGAGCAGCATTACTTCATGTTTTTTGTATCTGGACACATTTGAGGGAACAAAGTCAAAACTATTTAACTAACACTGACATTATATCCATTAACTGGTCGAAAACGCAGTCTCAAGCTGACTTGTTTTTTTGTTTTTTTTAAATAATCTTGTAAAAGGTGCCTAAAAGATACAGTTGAAGGCTACAATAGATACTTGATATGGAAAGAGAGGGGTATGACATGCAACAAAAGTCCCTGGCTGAAAACAAACCAGTGACACTGTAGTTAAACGGCGAGCGCTGCAACCACTCAGCACTTAAAGCCCTCCAAAACCTCCTCAAATTGAATAGAGCTGCAGGCCTCACATGACAATGCCATGTTAACTGGAAAAGTCAGAGCAAAAATTAATGGTGCTGGCGTCGATTTTAAGCTTCCAGAGTTCACTGCCACTTTAATTCCCAGGGCATTGAAAGCTATATTGCAAAATTTGATCGATTAAACATTAGCGACCCCTAAAATGCCCCGGGGTGAATTTCTTGGGCGCTAAAACAGATGTAACAGAAAACACTCACCATTAAATTAACCTCTAATCTCCATTTTACTTGTATAAGGATAACTTATACCTTTAGTTGTTTATTTGGGACTGAGGGAAAACTGTGCACTTGGTGCCAAAACAATCTTCAATCTGGCATTTCAGCGCAAAACAGCTAAGCACCATGTTCACTCTTTATAAATACAGCAGAGTACTTTACAGTGTGCCTCCACCTTTCACTCTGTATCTCTACTGCTATCAAATTAAGCCAAAAAAGGCCCCCAAAATTTTTAAAAATTAAAAAAAACACAGCAGGTGAACAGACTGTTTTCCTGCCAAAATGGCAGAGTTTTGACTTTGACTGGTGAATGGTGATTTCATGATGTTATCTACTATACCACTGGAAAGTATCACTAATACTTTGATAACATCCAGGACCAGCTTCCATACATGGATTCTCTTCCAACTGTAACCACACAATAAGTGTATGGAAAGCTACAGTATTTGCAGCAGTTCATTACAGTGCATTATTTATTATTTGTGCTCTTGGAAGTCACACTTGGTCATTTGCAGCTCCAGTTGGAGAAGTCAAACCAACAGTTAAATCCATTCCTTTCACCTTTAATGTTGTTTTTGGGAAGGATACACCATAAAAGAAGCTATACTTTGACATATGAAGTAACTTCCTTACTATAATCTTTGCTCGACTCTTAAACATGTTGAGAAACCCAAAGCATGAAAGGCCTGCTCTGCCTAGTTACAGTAACTAAGCTACAGTTGGACAATCAATGTTTGGGGGAGGGGTTCTGAGATCTGTCAATTGTGTCATGCAAGGCTGACAACATTGAAAGGCCTGGTTAAACACACGAAGTAATTAAGAATTAAGAAAATGAGTAATTGACTTTAAAGCAATGTCAGATCTCTCAGTTCATTCTGATACTGCCAGACATTTGAATAATCTTTTCATGTTGCAATTCAATATGAGGCTTCTTACACTACAGCCTTTGAATGAACCTCATCACTCATCACTCCATCTCTTTATCTGTCTTAGCACACTGCCGTCTCCTTCTCTCTATCTTTATACAGTATCTATGTATCTGTATCCTTGTGAATCTGAAAGGAAAAATGGAACAACCTTGCATCTTGTGTTACACTGCGAAGTCCATTAAATCTGATGAGTGTCCTGTAATTAACGTCCTTCAGAAGGATCATTTGTTGACTACACATAGTTGTCAATAAAGATGTCGGGCAGCGTAAGATGGACCTTTGTCTGCCAACTGCAAATGCATTTCTATGCAAGTCACAGATGTCATAATAGTCTTAACACATCATTTTATTTTCAGCAAAAAACTGTTACCCACCCATCAAAGAAGCCTTCCCCACACACGCATACACACACACACAACATGACAGATTTAGAAATATGACTTAAACCAGAACAGATGGCCCTTAAAAGTAAAACACAGTAATTCAATCTGGCTAATGGGAGGAAAGCCACAAACTGCTCCATTCTCATTTCTTTGACTGAGGAACTCAGCTGAATTGCTTCTCCAGCTTTGAAGCTCAACCCCTCTATCATAGTGTGTTTCTGTGTTCCCCATGCATATTATAAGACATTTAAAAGGAAAACAGTGTATATTTACAAGACATGCCTCATCATGTGCACAGACAGGAGCTATTAGTGCCTAGACAGCGGGGGAAATGTATTGTAATTGATTGTTACAAAAGATTACCCTCTTCAAGAAGCATCAAGCTATTTCAGAACTGCATTTGACGCCTTAGAGCGCTGTGCAAAGAAGGCTCTTTCAGCGCCACACATTCACGCTGACATGCAGTTTGCAAAACAATTACCATGCACTGTTGTTTGATCTTTGTCCCCACTTTGGTTCTTTATGTGTGAGTACAACTCACTTGCCAGCCACGCAGGCAATCACGGCTTCTATCAAGGGATGTCAGCTATCGGCAAATGGAATGCACATTCCCTGCACATGCCAAAAACTGCAATAAGGAATTCCTTTCACCACTAAAATGATGGTTTTAAAATGATAATGAATTGCTCCGAGAGTTGCGGCTGCACAGGTTTTAGCAGTTACGAGCAGCACAATGAGTCTCCACAATGCTGCTGAATGACGTTGTAGCTTTAAAATAACTCCTAAATGTGTCAGAAGTGTTCCAAAACATACATTAGGTTTGGTGTGGAAAAGGATTTAAAAGAGCAAACAATGTAGCATCCAACTGCAAGATGCAAATCTTTTTCTGTGGAGCTGAGTGAACCATCGTCTTACCCTCATGAAGACAAAACATCGCTGTGTCTGGAATTGATTTAATTTCACTCACTTTCTCTATGTTTATGAAAGACTCTCCAGTTACAGAGTGGCTGTATTCCTACATGATGTTTATCTAATTGCCCAGCGAATCCGACTGTAGATTTCAACTTCACAAGTGGATCAACTCTACATTCAGTACAGAAATTATGACAGACTAAATAGCCAATCTGATGGGAAATGGATCTGTTTCGATTAAGGACGTGTGTAAAAGGGGGGGATGGGTAGTGAATCTGGAATCCCCAACTAGCAGAAAATTGGTTTCTGTACAGCAGCAATATAGTGTGGACACTTTTAGTCAGTCTTTGGAGGAAATATATTAACCTGCTGGGCCATGGGCACAAACTTTCCAACCTTATTGTTGACAGGTTTTATGAGCCTAATGCACTTTGTGATGTATAGCATAATAACCCAGTCTATGACTGTAGGGCCTTACTCTTAATATCTGCTGCCGAGTGAATCAGGCAAAATTATTGTAATGAGACAGAATTTCCATACAACAGCAAAATGAGTTCATTACTCTGAGTTATATTGGCGAAGTAACCAAAAGAAATTGATGGTTTTATTAAGCTGGAATTGAATTTCAGTCATAAACAGAATTAGGCAAACATGCAGACAGCAAAATGTAATAATAATTACATTAGTGTTATCAAAAAGGTTATCAGAATGGCCCCCGCTGCTTCTTATTCATCGCTCTCAAACAGAGATGCTCATTTCAGCTCCATGATTTCTGGCCTTGGTAGGCTGACTGAAATTTGTACGTTTGCCTGTGCAACTAAATCTTAAACCTACACAGTTTCACAGCAGGTTGGATTCTTACACTTGCAATTTGGTAGTTTCAGTCTTTTTGTTTAAGCTTCATAAGAGAAGCATGAACCTTGCAGCTCGCTCTTGGTCTACCTGGGGGATCCCCGGGCACCTCCATGGATTGCTGGGACATGTAGTCCCTCAGCACATCCTGGGTCTGCCCTGGGGTCTTTCCCAGCGTGATCATTTCCTGTTCACATCCAGAGAGAGGAGCTTACAGGCAATCACTCTGCTCAAGATCTGAGGTTATTTAATATTTAAGGGTATTTAAGATACATTTCTGTGTAAATGGTGAGGTTTAGAAATGAAAATAAAACTGAACGTGGATAGGAAGATTACAGTGTTTTCATGTTAAACAGCATGGTTATAACATTTTTAATTCAGGGATGCAGGATGTACATCTTTTTCAGTCAATATTGGTCCAATGTATGTCATGCATTATTCTGATAATGAAAGTATAGCCAATAATATGAAGTCAAATGGCTTTCATTGACTAAACAAGGTGGTGGTGGCTAGTCAGCAATATTGGCTATTTAATATATTAACATGACTGACCTGACAGATTATTTCAATTGAATTTTTAAAGAAAATGCTCTATAAAAGCTGAGTATGATTGGGGAGTTTTCTGACACTGGAAAAACATTTTTTGACGAGTCTGTTCTGTTCTTTGTTTTTGTTGCATTAATAGTGATGTCAGTCAAATTTGGTAAAAGGTATAAAATATTAACTCATCTGTTTTAGCCTCTCTTACCCTCAGGTGAGCATACATTCTTTTTAAAAAGCAAAAAATGTGAAGTTATCGGTAATCGTATCAGTATCGGCCAAGAGTAGCAGGTAATTACTGGTTATCGGTTGAAAAAAAAATCCATATAGTTCCTCCCGATTTTAATTACAACCACACAATTACAAGCACAATCTACTTTCGGTGGGTCCTGAAGCTGCAGCCCGTACCTTATGCATCCATTAAACAAAGTATCAGTAGTCATTCCTCCCAAGGTTACCATCTCTCTCAGTAGCTGGCTGTACTCTCCAGCTGTCCACTGAGGACTGCTTCAGTGCATCCTCTACATCAGCTGATTATGCTATCTATCAAGCCCAGCTGTCACTGCCCATTTAAACCTTTGTCAAGTCCTCCATGCAATGCAGCCTGCAGTAAACCAAGTAATTGCACTTTTGTAATCCAACACCTGAACATCACTTGCCCTGTATATTTCTAAAAACAGATAAGCAAGATTGTGCATTTAAAGAGTAAAATTTTCAGACTTTGTGTTGGCTTGATGGAGGAACAGGGAGCGGCCTTAATGACAAATACACTGGTATCGAAAAGACCATTTTCTTGTTTTTGTTGTAGTTACAGCAAACTAAAAGAAGGAAAAACAGATGCCAACCGCTTTTTTCTTGTTGCCAAGGCACAAACAGGATGCTGGCAGCTACAAAGATTCAATTATAAAAAGTACAGAAAATAATTAGAAAAAATAATAGCACTTGAAAAAAATTGCCCCTCCAGAAATTGCGCATAACAATAAATCCGTTAATTAGCTCATTAATATTCAATTGGGGTCAGTGGACTTAATGGAACCTTTTTCATGGGCCAAGGAAATGTTTAACACTCACTTTTCCTCTGCCTGTTCTCATTATCAACTATGCACAGGCAGGCCTTATCAGCCCTCCAGATGGTGAGGAACAATGCAGCTCCATTATCGTCTTACAGCAGCGTGTGTGCCTTGTAACCGGTGTGTGCCTGGGACAGTGAAGTATAGATACTGAGGCATTTAGTGTAATTGATATGTGGTATATATCGTATTGTTTAGGCCTGTTTGTTTGCTCTGCTGGTATTCAAGGCGAGAGGAGAGGCGAAGATTGATTTTCACCGCAGCCATTCCCGCTCTCACCACAGGTCACAGATAACTTGTCAACGCAGGTTTTGGGGCTGGTGCAAAATGCATCAAGGCTAAACTCTCTCGGGCATAGTGGAGGATAGGGAGTTTCATCTCTGCAAACACAAGCCCTCTCATTGCTGTTACCTTGTGCATGAGACAGATGTTTTATTCAACAAGTACATGGGATGGAGAGATGTCCGAGCAAAAGGCTTTTTGCATCTCTGCTCTGTGAGGTTCTTATTTTCCTGCTTCACAAATACAAACAAATGTCATAAATAATAGTTTGTTTTTTTTCACCGAAAATGTCCTATTCAGTCATTTCTGTTCCAATGATTTAAAAACCAAATATAAGGGATCCATATCAAACATGTAAATGTCATATGTTACAAACAAACATCAGCAGATATTTTATCAGATTTTATAACTCTGGGATATTACTGATATTGGTATTAATCGCAAAAATTCAGACTAAAACAAAAGCTATTGTTTTAAGCACCCGTATTACAGTATTGAGATTTGCATGGATGACGTATTTCTGCAGGTCAGCCCAGAAGTTAGCATCACCCTGGTTGCCTCGACAAAACACCAATGGGATTTTTCCATTGGATTTTGGATTATTACAGAAAATACGTTTTTGACTAATAAAGGTTTATGATGCTTTTAGTTGTAATACAATCACCAGAAGTAAAAAAAAAATATATATATATATTGTTAGGCTAATAACAAATTACACCACGGTTGCATGACTTGACAATGTCCGTTAGTTTCCCAGACAACTAGATTTGTGAGACATGACGCTATATATTGTGCAACAGTAAAGATTTGTCCACCAGCAGACAATGTAAAAACCAACCTCAGGATTCTCGTATGATCTCATGTTTGTCATATTACCCCTACGTATAACCTCTATAGTTTTATTTAGCCATTTTTTGCAAACATAATTTTTAAGACAAGCTTCAAAATTCCAGAGTGGGGTCGCTACTGATGAATTGTCATAGAACAAAATGTAACAAAGACCTTATTTCAGGCTTCTAACAGGAAAACGAGGGCACCCCAAACGCTAACTTCCTGCAGCGCTTCATATCACAGTATGAGTATATATGTCCCAGCATAGTGTCTTCATGGATGCTCTTATGTTTCCTTTGATGAATACATAAAAGCATTTCCCCCTTTAATGCAGCCTTCATCATTAATTTTATCACTGCATCTTATAGCCAGTCAATCTGATGCTCCTTTATTCATTAAGACATCTTGTCTGGTGGCACGGAGGATCTGCAAACTTGCCAGGTCCCCGCCGCTGCTCTGCCTTTATAAGCTTCTCAGAGATTCAGATTACTTCAAGCTATTTTCCCCAACATACACCACGAGCCTATCATCAGAAAGCAGACCAAGACAGAGGCACTCATGCATACACAATTGGCCAGGAAATGACAGTGTCAAAGTCTATGGTAAAGCCAAGTTTAATTAATGTAGGTATGATGAAAGCTAAGTTGTCACTATGGGGCATTTTAAACCAATCACATTTACATTGCCTTTGTTGGGATCTCTCCCAGAATCAAGAACACCAAGAAATATGCTAGCAAGGATTTTACACTTCTGTGATTTTCTGAGCAGAGTAAATAATGCAATCTGCTCAGAAATCTTCATTCACTGACAGTCAAAGGGAAATTGATGCCACTTGTTACAAATATGCAGTACATTTATTTTTTATCAGCGTTTCCCATAACACTGTGGATTAATGTGCCTCAATTCGGAAGATGAACCGTGACATCGTCATTTTCCATTAACGTGCTCCATCTCTTGTATCCATCATTATATCTACAATAGCTAAATGTCAACCTTTTGAAAGCCAACATTTTCAGTCTCATCCAGGGTTATCCCCCTTTAAAAAAGAAGGCAAAACATGAAAGCACGGTTTGTTTTTGTCTTTGTCTGAAGCGGCGGCTGTGGATTTTAACTGAGATAACGGGTGTTGCATTTGTTCTTAACATGTCAGTTTATTGACACCGTTCTCGCAGCAAAGGGAGATTATTAGGAATGATATATTATCGCAACATTTTTGTATCAATTCAGTGGTGCAGAAAAACACAGGGGTGTACTGAATGACTTAAAGGAGATTTTCCCACATCTTCTTGACAACTAAGTGAAACTAAAGAAGGTACAAAAGAGAATTGAAACCGTCTGGCTGAAACAATGTAGGTAGGAGGATTTAACAATGGAAGCGTTTCTAAACAAATAACTGACAATGTCTCTCAGCTGTGAGAGCTAACAGAGCACAATGGCTGGGATTGAATGTGCTGAATCTGCTACGGCTATCCCACAAATAGAGGTGATCCTAAATCATGTGCTTAAAGGTTGCAGCTTGAGAGCCCAGGTGTCATGGATAATTCCTACTCAGATATCTATAGCCCTCACTATCTCACCCCATTCTCTCTCTCCTAGCTTAACTTCACCTCCGTCAAACAGGCAAGCTGCCATCCTATTGATCCCCCCCAACCTCCAAGCGCCCACCCCCCTCCTCAAGTCCAGGCGTAAGGGCAGTCGCTAAACCTGTGGGCAAAGGGAAAGAGGACACTCCCCACTGAGTGCAATTGGGATTTGAGAAAGTTAAACACTTCTCAAGCACAAAATTTCAGCCTGGGCAGCAGAGAGGGGATTCTGTCCTCAGGCCTCCTCACGCTCACCTGATCAGGAGGTCAGCCCCATCACCAGCGTCCTTCTTGCCCATCTTGCTCTCTAGCCGCCTTTCAGGAGGTCTGGAAGGGCTCAGCTTTCTCATTTACTTCAAACACTGCTGTCAACAGTTTTTGCTGCCGTCCTTGACTCTAAAATGATTCCGGGTTCATATTTTGAGAATGACACACTGCAGGGGGGGTTAAGGGCAGCAGTGCAAAGGGATAAAGGCGGAGAGAAAATTAGGTCTTACACTTAAATTTGATGGGCAACACAGAGCTACAAACACAAAGATTACGTGGGGAAATAAAGTTGGTCAGAAACTGGTACTTAAACTACCTCATTTAGCCATTTGGTTTAACGAAATGTAGTAGTAGTAGTAGTAGTAGTAGTAGTAGGGCTGTTTGACTATAAAAACCTAATCATCATTATTTGGTCAATATTGACCAAAAAAACAATAACTTATGGACTTCAGAAACATGCATTTATTTAACTTCAAAGAGTTAAAAAATGTAACTTTAAATGTAATTTAAATATGAATTTTAAGAAAAATCAAATGTTACAAATGTGATAATTGAAATAATAACAATTATATATACAAATAATATCAAAATAATAAATAGGACAACTATAAACTAAAACTACTAACTGTTTTTGTGGCTAAACAGATACAAGCCGCCTCAACAGAAGGTAATAGTAATGGTGTTGTAAAACCCTGATTCAAAAAAGAAAAGAAAAAAAAAAATCAGGGTTGCTGTGTAAAACGCAAAAAAAAGAAAACCCACAATGCAACAAATTCAGAACATAAAGTTACAATACAAAAGTGTAACAGCTTGAACATAAAAATTCTGTCTGTGTTTGTTTAACTGGAATGGGGTTGTCCTACATTTTCATCATTAACTGTGTGTTTTGTACCATTTTGTGGCAAATCTCATATAAAACATTAACAAATGTTTCAATGCCTCAAATATTTACATGTTCAAGTTTGTACAATCACTCCCTGCTTGTAAATGTAACCTTTAATAAGACGCAGGAAATAACAAAGGCAGCGCAGTGAGGAACACAGAGGAGCAATTATATGCTAAAATTATGTTTGTGTTGGTACCATGAAGGCTCCATCTTGTATCAAATATAAAATATAAGTAATACATTCTAATATACGATACTGTAAAAGGTGATTGACAGGAAGTTAAGATTTGTAAATTGTTCTGTCAGTTCACACCAATGTACTAACTACAATGAATGCTACTTTTAGAGTGCTTTGTTTACAAGCTTGGACAGTTTGATTTATTTGGTTTATATTGTTTTATAAATGTGAAAATAATATCAATGCAACAGAGCCGTACTGAAAGTGTAGCACTACGGTAGAATAAAAGAGAGAGGTTACACAGGCCTGAACAAGACTGGACACAGAGGAGAGACTTCAGGAGCGGACACAGAAGCCATCCTTCACTATTACAAGTCCAGCAGTACCCAGGACAAAGACGGGACAGGTCACAAATTGGTCAAACC
>CAFUXE010000018.1:526163-537563 GCA_903364295.1 Serranus cabrilla | reverse complement strand
GATTTGGAGATCTCAAACCAGCCCCAAGGATACGTTAACAGCCCTTGTTAAGAGGACAGATGGATCAGTTCTTCACTGAACTTCGGGCTGGGATCTATTCACAGGCTAACTTGCTGTCAAAGCTGGAGAGGGCGATGGCAAAGGCTTGCAGGGCACACATTGGGTAGTTATAGTCCATGGTGAAGACGTCCTCTGCCACCCGGCCAAACTGCATCACAATGTAGTCAGCTGCACAGGAGGACAACAAGGACACACACTTCAGACACACTGCTCTGAAGCTATATTTTCCCTTCCCTTTCATTTTTATTCCTAAGTATGGAGCCCATAACTCCATAACTGTACAAATTAAGATCAATAAAGTATCTATCTATCTATCTATCTATCTATCTATCTATCTATCAATGTTGACTTTTTCTATTCCTCATATTTTCTATTTAAGCTTTTCAAATTCCTTGTATGTGAAAAACCTACCTGGCAATAAAAATACAACTCTGATTCTGATTCCATGGCATTAATATCAAATACACGCCATTTTATTACAACAAGAAATAATCAAATAGTTAATATTCACACAAAATCCTGCGATGCTGCAGCTTCCTGCAGGGCTGTGAGGAGGCTCCGGTGTTTATTTGTGCTTTAACTGCCACGAAACGATCAGAAAATAATGTTTTATTCATCTATCTCACTGCTTTGTTCTCACTAATGCCACTCCCTCTCTTCATTCACTGTCTAGCTCGCTCGACCACTGCTGCTCTCTTTCTCTGACTCAGGCAGAGAGCTTTAGATGCTGCGTGTTAATGAACACCCACCAACACTTTCTATACATCACACCTTTTAAACACCTTGTTTTTGAAGTTAATCATAAAAAAGTCAAGCTGAGATTTCACTTTCATAGCATTTAGCATGGCTTGGGGGGAAGTATCAAGTATTTTCAAGTCAAAAGGCTCAAAGTCATCAACACTGTTACCAGAATCCACACCTCTTTCTCACTGTCATTCAATTACTATTCCACCCTTTGGTATAAAGAGGAAAAGAACAAAAAGGAGGAGGAGGAACAAGACCAGGATAGTAAATATTCTCTATTAATTGTATTACACATTAAGGTATGGAACTCACGGTCGTTGTCGTGAATGATTTGGAAATTCTTGACGGAGGCCTGAGTGACTCTGCCGTGGAAGTTGAGCACATAGGATTGTGTGTCATCGTTCCACACAGGCGTCTTGTTGTGAAGTTCGATCACGCTCTCTGTGTTCTTGTTCTGCCACCTGGCCAGCAGTGACTCATGGTCCTGTGGTGAAGAATGAAATACAGCAGCTTTGGACAAACATACTTTGGACATCAGAGACATCAGATCAATCATGTAAGCATTGGAAGAGGTTGAATTGTTCAGTACAGATGTGGCCATTAAGAAATGAGTTAGCACATACATTTCGTGGGCGAATAGACACTCTCTCGTGGTCCATGTTCATTCCAGGAATGATGACGCTCATTTTGCGAGGTCCTTTGAATCCTAAAACATTGGTTTCCTGGATGGAAAATATAATAAACTGTACTGTAAGCATGTTAACCCAACGAAATCACAATGTTTTAATAACATATTACTGTAGATTACGATATCAACTTCATGTGAAACTTTATGAAATAAAACACATTCTTATCAAAGCAAAGACATGTCTATATTCATTGCTCCTAAGAATTACTATCTACCGCTTATGTGAAGCATTATCAAGTTATGTTCTTTGTTGGACTGATAGCTGCATCATAAATGAGCCAAAGCTATGTTAAGGACTGTTGGGAGTATTCTCTGTCTGAGATGAAGGTTGAGGCATTGTCCTTTATAAATATTTGATTGTATTTATACATGCACAGATGATAACTTGATTTTACTCTGATTATAGCAATGTCCCGACTCCTCATTCTGTTGCATGAATGTCTTTATTTGATTCTCTAAATGAAACTATTCAAAGGCCACCAGACACATTATCCGGATGCTTTATTTATAAAGCAGATAGAATTACACATACAGCAGGTCTTCTTTGTTTTTTCCTTTAGACCGCTGATATTAAATCACTCCCTGTTAAGTGGGTTATCACAAAGATTAAATTACTTTAAACCAAGTAAACCCTAATCAAGTATTGTATCTCTGTTTATGTAATCATGCTGAAAAACTGCGTCTTGCTGCTAACTCAATATTTATCTTCAAATATATGAAAAACTAAGCATGCCTTAAGGTTTTGGAGGATTTTTTACAGACTCACATAACAAATGGCTGCTAGCTCTTGACGCAGGTTGCTCGCTTCAAGGCTGGTGGTGCTCTTCATGGGGTTCAGACCGCTGTCGTATACAGTGAACTTAGTTCCCATGAGGTTAGACCTGAAAAGAAAACATGCAAACCTTTACATTTGATTTACAGTGCAATGTAACTATATTTACTGGACTCATTTACAGTTAATAGTCATTTTCAAGTTATTATCCAAGTTATTCTCCCATTATGACCTTTTGATCACATAATGTCCAAGTAATATGATTTGCAAAAAGTCTTGTGATATTACAGATTACAGATTTTGCAATGCTCTAAAAAGCAGAATTACCACTGAAATGTGATCCACGGAATAATCTAAATCAGTATAACTGGATATTAACTTATGTTTGACCAACTATTCTTCCTGATGTAGAATAATAATCATTTGAATAATAATTCAGTTATAGTCATATTAAGGCAGTGATATCTCTGACATCCACATACATAATCTTTAAAACTTCCCACAGTACAACCGTTAGTGGTTTACATGTAATGTATGTGTGCATTGTGGGTAAAGAGAATGAGCTCACAGTGGTTGACCGACTGTGTATCACTTAAAGTCCGTACCTCATTTACGCAAGCCCCCTCGAGCACTCTTGAAAAGAACTAGAGGAAAGGTCAGTGTTCATTTAAATTTAGATCGCCATCAGTCAAGCAGGATTGTGATTGCGATGGTTTGAGCAGTGCATCGACCAATGGTCAGCCTCGCTCTGATGATTAAAGGCTGCACAGAGCCATATTTGATTAAACTCCAGGAGTTTCCATGGAGCCACTAACGCGGCCTTCAAGATGTCTCGAAGGATTATATCTCAACTCACTTCCTGCTTTTACTGTGGCCTGAAACATGAAAGAAAGAGTTTACAGCTAATGTACATTTATGAGGATGGAATAAGTTCTTTTTTTAATGAGCGGTGAATTACAGAAGGTTCATACAGGAATATAACAAATAACTTTTCCTAAATTATGCATTTTAATTAGTGAGGCTATAAAAGAGCAGAAATTAATTTCTGATGTGAATATTAATATAAAGGTGCTCCCTGTTAATTATTCATAAATTAGCAGTTAGACGATTTCTTCATGATTCATTCCTTCTCAGCTACAGTACACACGGTTTTGTAAATCTTACTGCAAAGTGTTTCTCATACAGCTTTTTCATAAGGCTTATAAGAATTTATAAATGTAGAATTAGGGATAAAAACTAATTGTAGAAGTCATTTACATTTACTAATTCTACGTGTTTCAGATATTTGCACATGGAAATGTATTTTAGTTAGATTAAACATCCACTTAATCATAATAAAATATTTCTATCAACACTAAACATTTTGTGAAGCACTTTGTAACATTGTAACAATTCATTTATTTTTTACTTTACTTATTTATTCATTCATTTATTAAAAAAAATTTTCACTGTGTTCTATTTTACATATTTGTTTAATTATTATTTGTTTATTTTTTAGTTTTGGGTCCCTATTTTTTTTCTTGTACTGTCTGCAAAAATGGAATTAAAAGATTTGGAAATTACATTTTTTATTTTTTTTAAAGCAAGGCCTAAAACAAATCGTAAATTGGATTGTTGACAATTTATGCACATTCCTAATATTGTGAAAGACTACCTCCCTAAGGTTAAAGCAAAAAACTATATGGTTAGAATTATAAAAGATGCTCCACCAGCTGATCATTGCTGCTACGACTCTGGCCCAAAATGAGCAAGATGGCAGCGCTCATATCAGGAATATTTTGGATTCATTTTTGTTGCCGTCCATCTCTATAAACAGTCTATGGCTGAAACTCCAGAGGAAAAACTTAAATAGCACTGACAGTAAAAAAAGAATCACGTACAACATTTCCATGATCTTCAGTGTATTTAATTCCTGGCGTGGGCGCTGAAATGATTCATGTAGCTGAGCCACTGACGACTCACCTCAGTTTGCCAATGAAGCTCTCACCACCTCGAGACAGATCAGTGGGGTCGATGGAGATGAGGTAATTCGATGTTTTACTCTTTTTCCTCTTCCTGCCAGCCAACAGGAACACCTGTGACAAGACAGGCCACAAACCAAATTAGTAAATCAACTTATGTGAATGCACACAGCTGCAAACTACAAAACAATCTCTTTTAAATGTGACAGCTAATGTCTGTTAACCTTGTAGAAACTGTGCAACAAAAAATCAATTACAAAGTTTTCTCAGTGTCTAATACTCCACAGGTGTTCACATTGGTAAGTTCTGCTGTTGTTTTCTACCCTCCTCACCTTCTTGCCGTCTTCTCTCTCCAGGTGAAGGTAGTACGTGGGATACATGCCCCTGTCCATGCCCTTCTTGTCTCTGGTGATTCTGCACTTCACTCTGACTCCCTGAGGTGCAGGTCGCAGAGAAAACTCTTCAAGGTCATCTACATCGACAGCAAGTTCATTGACTGGTGGAGTGGGTGCTGAGGCCACCTCCTGCAGGTGAAAACAGCCCACACGGGGCAAGACCCCTCATGAGATGGCGGACTGGTGAGTGATGCATTCGAGTTGACTTTCATTAGAACAAAGTAATGAGCCTGCAGATCAAACCGTCCACTGGGACCCAAAATGAGCACACGGTGTCTAAAATAAGTAGCTGGTGTAGAAGATTGAGTTGACTGAAGGGAAAGATTAGAGTGGAATGAGGAGCAAAGATGGTTATCACGAGTACAATGCCAGCTGAGGTTTCTACGCTGAACAGATTGTAGAGGCTGTTTTAAAGAGGGTTACACGGTTATCTGACCTTACTCGTCCATTATCCCACCTGAAACGGAGAAAAACATTTCCTGTCTTTCTTCTCAAACAAAAGATTTAGCAGATCTGAAGCTAACTCTCCTTAATTCATCAGAAGTATGCTAAATATAATCTTATAACATATATTGTAATTACTTAGAGTCCCTTTAGACATGTTTTAAAGTACGTAAGAATACTCTGATATGATTAATACTTCATTTAACATCGTTTTTCCACATTAAAAGCTAATTTAAAAAGGCGGCTAAAGCTCATTCTACCTAATTAAGTAATTCTGGATCTGGCTTCTTCCCTTCCCACCATTGTTGCTTATAGTTTTACCACTGAAAGAGCAGTGCAGGTTGACTGCAGTTCACGATCTGCAGAATGCAGATATTGTGTCACCATTTGATATATTTTCTCCATTAAAGGATCATTAGGGACATCAGGGAGATTCAGACCTACATGTTTCAGTCTGTTGTGCACTGGAATCAGTAACTAGCAGGGATGTAATAAGGTGTAATAATATAAGCTTTTATTTTGACAATCTCCCTGTTTTGTTTTTAGAAGCAAACTGAGCACACAGATATAACTATCTTGGGAATGGTCAATGTTCATAACTGAGAGATCATCACAGGCTCTTCAATTTAACCCATAAAATACATGATATTATGATATTACAGTGAACAGAGGGTCTATTTATATTCTTTGTATTAAAAAAGAATGGGTTTCTGGAAACGCTCAGAAATAAAATAGTAAAAATCATATTTCATTATTTTTTTGTGAGCGGATATGAATGTTATGGCTTGTGTCAAACATGATATCATGTCATATTGATCGCTAGCTCCTGAATCGAACTGGGCCGTATTGTTGTTCAATGAAATGATCTAATATCGTGTCATGATGAAACCTGCATGTTACACCCCTAGCGACTAACAGACTCGTCAGACTTGTAAGTATTATTAGCATTTTTTTATATTGTTTCTAAGCATTTTGGCTGACACAGTGTAACATACAATAATATCTGCTTTGACATTTGTGTGTTTTTGCTCCCTGTATCTGACATTGACTGCCTTTTACAGTTGTAACATCATTTACTTAGCTCAGACTGGTGGGCATTTCAATCTCAGATTTTAGGGAAGTGTCGAGATTTTTCAGAATGTGAAGAATGTGAAAACACCCTTCTAATGACAAACTTTGCAAAGATACAAATCAGTATAATCTAGTCTAATATTTTAGGATAAAGATAAGAAAAAGAGGCTAAAGCACAATGCATCCTGGTATATTTAAGAATTACCAGGCCGGCTCCAGGAGCAAGAGAAGTAAGCCTTCTGAATCAAAACAGCACATATTTAGGAACAACCTTTCTCAATTAATTCCATTAACCACCGACACTGTTTGGACAGCCACAGAAAATGATGGCAAATTGAGTCCAGCTGAGTGCCAAAATTGAATCCACAGATTTTTCTGCATGTCACTCACAGCTCGGTTGCCGGGCAGAATAAAGACACGTCATGTAGAGAGCATCAGTTTGTGCTGTGAGCTTCATTTCACCTTGCATGACTTCTTGCTGGTGGCGGAGCCGGGCCTCGTGTTGCTGTTCAGCTGCGAGGAACTGGAACTAATTTCATCTTCATCATCCTCTTCTTCGTCAAAATTCATACTGCTGGATATACCTGCACAGACACAGAAAATACAAGAAGAAACAAAGAAAGTCAAAGGTGTCACAGATTTTTCCCTTCAGGCTTTTGGTTACAAGAAGCGCTGTAATAATTCACGCCTCCAACAGGAACATTTTCACACTTCGTCCTGTAAAACAGCTTCACAGGTCTTAAGTTTAAAAGAAATAACTTATACCTGATGTTTGTGAGTGCAATAAGATCACTCAATTTCAATTAAATGAGTCGAGACCCAACAAATGTTTTAGCAAAGTTACTGTTTGTTATTCAGTGTTATCTCTGGTGTTTTATCAAGATTGTTTATCTCTGGTTATAATTTACAGTTTGGCCAATATATGCACTACGCAGTCTTCTCAAAAATACTGTAATAGAACAAACATGGACACTACTTTTTGCTAAACACAATGCAACACTTTGGTAGAAATGTAAGTGACAGTTATACAACACTGTATCATTCAGTAAAAGCACCAAAAAAGAGTCCAATGCAGAGTATTATCATTAAATAATATCTATAAAATAGTGTTTATCATGTCAAAAAATATACACCAGTGAACTAGTAATAAGTGTTTACAGCGACAGTCATGTGATCTGAGTTTTCCACAACACAGAAAAATTTGAATCACCAAAAAGGTGTAAAAACTGTGGTTTAAAATAGTGAAAATGAGCAGTGTTCTCTGCTCTGAAATGCTGGGGGCGTGTCTACTGAAGGCATTTATTTTTAGGTTCATAAAATGTCCAGAATCTCCATGAACGCTAATATTAGTTATTGTTAGCTTTAGCAGACGTTATAAGTAAATGTATTAATGTTAGCTACTGTTAGTAAAGATACTTATATAGTGTTGGGGGCGGAGTTACGAGAATACTGAACACAGAAATGAAGAAAAACTGTTTAATGGTCTAACTCCAAAATTCAGTCATATAGTCTTAAATCTTTTTAGTTGTTCAGCTTTTATTTTGTACCTTGTAAAATATGTTTCCATATTTTATGTCTGATTTTACTTTACCCGGATATAAGAAACAAACTGGAAAATATGTCAGCATCAGCAAGTTACATCATTCACTAACTGGGTCTTAAAATGGTATTTCTATTTGCAGTTCTAACATGATTCAGTGTTTCTGCCTCCTACCAACACACCACAAAGCAGTAGGTGTGAGTGTGGACTCGTGGCCGTGCTGTTGCAGATGCCCTCAAAGTACCTTTCTTCAGCATGGTGACGCGCAGATCCTGTTTACTCTGCGACTGAGTGCAGCTCATTACGGGCTCGGCCTCGCCCTCGTCTGTGCTGAGGTGACCCACCGTCAGGATCTGGATCTGACCGTCATCCTGCTGGGAAGCCAGGCCATCGATCGCTGCTGAGCCACAATCCCACAAGAGCAAACTGCATCAGAACACAACTGCACTGCTGTTCGACAGTCATTATCTCATGTTAACGTACAGTCAATCCCAGCAAAGTAACACAAAGGCAGTTGTACCCGTCGTCTCGTCAGCACCTGCCTGAGTAAATGTGATAACATTTCCTCATCTCTGCTTTGTGTTCTGTTCTTACCTTTTAAGTAATTGTTTTTAAAACTGTCTTTGCTGTTAAATTAGCTTCTAATGTGTAAGGAGAGAGAACATTACGTCCCTGCTGCTGCAGGGTTTCAAACAACTGACAAGCTCTTCTCTGCATGTCCTTTTTCCTCCTTATACAGTTGAAATGCAGAAAAATATAACAGAAGTGAACAAACAGAGAGTTTTTATTGATGAGTGCATGTGTAAATCCTAGATTTGGTGCAGTTTGCTGTGTATGTTGAACAACATTTCTGTGTAGTGCAACACAATTGTTAATTAATTGCTTGATTACTCACGTGGACCCTTTAACTTCTTACGTTAAATCCCCTCTAAGGTCACAATATGAGATTTTCACTATATGATTACAGTGTTTTCATAGTGACAGTATTATTGCAATATCTACAAAAATATAAAAATGAAATATCTACATTTGTATTATTATTATTATTATCATTATTATGCTATCAGTAAAATTCATATTCAAGTTTTTTGATGTGCATTTTGTATCTTTTCTGCCTAATTAATTATATTCAAACATTGCCCGTATGGAGGAGGAGAAAGAGTCTGTAACCATAACGATACAAAGCATACAAAAAGAACAATTACACCTAATAGACAGTGACACGGTAACCACATGAACAGCTAAAGAAAATCAACAAGGGAGGAATGCAGAACGGGAAGAAACGTAAATTATTTATGAGGCACTGGATCATTTATAAATTATCATTTGTGTGTTATTAACATATCAATATATCATTGTGTGCATATCTATGAATGTATATCACAACACCCTCAGGGTGTGCATGTACAATAGAAATCCAGTGTTTTATTAAACAGCATGAGGCTTTTCTAGGTTTGTTTTTGTGTCCTTATTAATGAAATTCAATGCATTTTGTTAGAAGATAGAAATTTAGTCACAGGAATTGTAACATTTTGACAGATTTAAAAAAGGATACCTTGTTAAGAAGCATCTGTTGTTTAAATTTAGGATTGAACCAGATTCTAGATTATTAGATCATGTCAGATGCAGATATCTTGTTTATGGAGCAGCTTGAATTATTCATTCGGAGTAAATTCAACAACCTATACTCATCTTTTTCAACAGCCTCATCTCTTCTGTAGCCTTGATGCAGCTGATTGCACAGTACCGCAGTAAAATAGCTCTGCTGACACTGTGCACTCGTACTTGAGAGGATCGGAGAGTAATACAGGTCTATCAGTGGTGAGTTCGGTGCTACTGGCCTGATTAGTCTTTAGCCCCTGTGGAATCCTTTATTTCATTTTTCTTTCTAGGACACATTTTTTCCCAATGATGAGCATCTACTGTAGTGCACTAGATCAGATGAGATGTGTCAGAAATGTGCAAAAACATGATGTATTATGAAAAGATTAGTGATTGTGCTGTGATCAACCTTAGGTTCTTATAGTCTGACTGGTTGCTTTGTGTATCAGGTCCTTATTGTTCTATCATGATTCTTTATAATATACGAACTCCACTGAATTCTGAAAGGGAAACAAATGAAAGCACTGCAGACTGAATACATCATTTCAACACTCACTTTTTCCTCCTCCATCTAAGACTAATTTATGTCTCCACTTGTGTGGTGTCAGCAGGCTGACAGCACTCAGACTGTCATATATCATCACACAGTGGAGCTCTGACAAGCATGGCACCACAGCGGTGGCTAAGAGGGCAGCTTCACTGGCTGTGTTTGTTGCCAGATGTGGCTTGAAAAATCAGCAGGCGAGCCATTATGTGAGGACTGCAGAGAGGGCTTGATTAGACGGTTGCAGCTTCTAGATAATAAGGATTTTGAGTCTTTTCTTTCATGCTGTGAGCTGCCTTTAATTTCTTAAGTGTTGAAATATTAATATGCAAAGGCCAAAAAACAATATAGGTTTAAAATATGCTACTAGATAGATAAAAAAAAATGCTTTTGGTGGGTTAATATTGTCAAATATCTCGTCTCAAGTTTGTCCTTTTTATGCGTCTTTAATAATCTCTAATCTCATTTCTATCTGTTCTGAGTGCCCTCAGGCTGACCTTTGTGCTTCCCCTTCCTCTCCTTCTTGTCGCTGCCCGTCTGTGGAGTGGAGCTGGCCGACGCTTTGCCCTTTTTGGCTGAGCGAGGCGGCTGTGTGTCCGCGATCACCTTCACCTCCTCCTGTTCAGCTTCTTGCACTAAAACACAGGGACGGGGACGACCAGCAGCAGCAGATGCAGAATTATCGGAGCAGATGGACAGAAAGAGAGAAATGCAAAAGAGCTCTGAGTGTAGTTTGACTTTGCACTGACAAAAAAGAAGTTAGAAGTTTGAGTAGTAAGTAATAAAATACATATAACAGTAAATACAGACCAAGGTTGTTTATCGAGTGTCTGACAAAAATAGGTATTTAAATATAAGCGGTGGTGGACTGTAGCTAAGTACATTTACTCAAGTGCTTTACTAGTTTGTGGTACTTGTACCTCGAGTGTTTTAATGCCACACTATGCTTCTATTCCACTACATTTCAGATTATTTTTTATCATATTTATTGGGCTTTTCAGTAATAACACACACATATAAAAATAAATTAAACTACTAGATTCTTTTCTATTCTAAAGTATTTTCACAGTGTAAACAACTGTAAATTGAAATGGGAACTACATTTCTTTCTTCTTTCTAATAATACAAAAGATTGTAATTGAGTATAACAAATACAAACATAAGCAACATTAAAAATTCAGCTGCTATTCAGTGTCATTTCCACGTTCAGGCAGCAGAACAGTTCAGATTAACTTTCAATAAAAGAAATCCACTTCCTGCTTGTGAATAGAGCAATCCAGTGCTAAACAGTAAATGGACGTCAGTGGATTTATTCCTCTTGTTTGGAGGGAAATGATAAGGTTATTATTCCCCTTCTTTCCATCTGAATATCAGCACAGTGCAGAGTAACATTTCATCAATACATTTTCTCTTCCCTCAGCAGGAAATGTGGCAGTTCATGGCCTTGAGCCCGGAAACTGGCCCTGAGAACTCAGGATTAGATGGCTGCTTTGGTCTCAGTTGGAGATAAGAAGACTTCATCAATCCCGGTCTTAACACCATCTCGGCTCTCGGGTGGACAGATTTGCAGCACAGAGTG
>CAFUXE010000018.1:485563-519175 GCA_903364295.1 Serranus cabrilla | reverse complement strand
CGTGTGTTTGTGTCACAGTTTGTTCATCCGTCTGTTTCTGCATGAAGGAATACATGAAACTCATCCAATGCAAACATCCACAGATCAGGCACAACAAAACGACAACAAATCCAATTAGGAATGTATTTGTGACAGCGTGTCCTCCACAAACAAAGTTATAATTTGACAGATGCCGGTCTTTCTCAGTAACGTTGTTAAACAAAGTCTCCATGCCGGCAATACCACTTCATTTCCACATCAGACTTTCCGTACATTTGAGCTATTGTGTGACGTTTTAGTGAGTTTTCTCTGTCATAGACACCAACTGAGTTCTGAATCATATTTTTGACACTCACTGTCTTCACCTACTATAAACATCAGGGGTTGGAGGACTTCACAGGTCCCTGCTGCTGGAGGATCAAAGTCTATCAGGATTTTACTGTGGCCCCCCATGATCTGCCTTTTGCTCTGCTCACCAATAAACTGCATCTATAAAAGGTGAATTGATTAGTCGCTCTCATTAACAAAACAATAGGATATTTATCCACCACTAGTGATTGGCTGGCAGCTTTCTGTTTCCAGTCTTCCCTCTTTAATCACCGTGGACAGAGTCACTGACTGTTCCTTCAGCCCGGCGTCTTGGAGACACCTAAGAAACCTCACTGGTTTCTACTGTAATTAATGAACAATTAGGGTTTTTTGTAGAAGAGTTGGAGAGAATAAACTACTCTCAAGCACTCTTAAATATGAGTGAAATTGCATCAAGGCCATAATTGTAGTAAAATGTAATAATAACCATTAAAAGAAAAACAAACAAACTTCCATCTCAGTACAATGTACTGCAGTTTGGTGTGTGGTTTGTCCAAGTGGTGTTTCCGTACTCCAGTAGTAGCTGCTTCACTGCTGTCGTAAAATCAAGTCAAACTCTGTACGGTTTTCTTGGTGAGATTTATGCCTGATCAGAATTATTACTGTTTTAAAGTTTACCTCTCATCAAGAACAGAACCACCTGCTCCTCTTCTTCCCAAACAGTGTTTTGTGCTCTAAATGATGTAACGTACAGCAGAAAATTGGGCCAATTCTTGTATTATCACTTTGTTGTTCTTGAAATATTATGAACTTCAATCCTGTCATAGTCCGACCTCATTCTCAGCTAACACAAACATATGGGACATGTTTTGAATGAGTTGAAAGTTTTTAACATGAGCAGAGATCTTGCTGAAACACACAAGTACAATTACAGTCAAAAGGTCATTTATGTGAATGTGTTTGTAGACATGGGTTTTTTGCTACCACTGCACGCACAACACTAGTGATAGCTAGCTAGCTTGGTTAGCAAGGGACAATCATTATTAACAATGAACAGCCGACTCCCTTAGAGGATCTTTAATCCAATATCTAACACTGGACGAGACATTTTATGCCATCAAAATTTTTCGAATGAAATGAAAACACACTGTGAAAGACTGTAAATTCTAAGACGAAACACAATGCAGTAGTGACTAATCATATGGTAGCCCTGCCCTAAAACACACCCTGCTTTAAGCGTCTATTTTACTCTAAATGGGAACACTATTTACAAAACGACCATCCTGCAGCACTGAAGAAGACTCCCCCTGCTGGCTATTAGAAAGAATGCAGGTTTAATTTTCACTTCCTCGTTGGCTTCACCTGTCAGACCCACTGGTTTCTGCTTGGGCAGACCATCCACTTAATACACACCCTTGAATTGCATTGTTTTAGACACATTATGTTTTTTAAATGCAAACTGTGATTTGTTTCCTTACACTGCTTTTTTTGTTTGTTTCATTCATTTTGCCTTTCAAAGAATTATGTAACATATGCATCTTATGACACAGGCAACTAATGGTTTTTCTGCAAGTTCTTAATGAATGCACACATCTCTAATCTTATTTTCTATTACCTTCTGAGTAATATGTGTACATTTAAAAGCCATTTTTTTATCCTCAGCAATTAAAAACCTTTCATGCATACTGCCTGAAGACGTAGAAATAATGTGACATCCAAATAATGCACGTATGTATGTATTTGCATAATCAATCAGGTTGATTAGCAGTGCTGACATGTGATTGCAGAGCTGATTGTTACAGCATAACTATGCATTTCCAAGTTTATAAGTTATCATGTTCCATTTTTACTTGTCAATTTGTCATCTCTCAGTTTGATTAATGTCAGCTGCAGCAAATCTGTTTTCATTCCCCATTAAGTCTTACTAGTGCATGATAAATAAAGATATGAGGAGGTCTGTCAGGTGATTTATCAGCATTTCATTCTCTTCATACCTGCTAAAAGCCTGAGTAGACTGTGACAGTGGACAATCAGTCCTGCAGCTACAGTAGCTATGATCAGTCAATGAATATTCAGTCTACCTGCATGTCTGCGCTACCGACTCTAGTTTGACGACAAAGGCCCACACAGATGCAATGAAAATGTATTTACCTCCCACTCTCTGTCAGACATACAGACAAACAAAGCACTCCATGTCTGCAATCAGAGTAATTAAGTGTGTGAATAGGCATCAGAGAGGAAGATAATGACACAAACAGAGCTGCTCCAGTGGAGGTCAAACAGCTCGTTATTGAGGAGAACCTCTGGTCACTCTTGCACTGCAGCACATCGATAGAGAAGAAGCTTTATGATCTATTTATGGAACAGTGCTACAGTGCAAGAAGAACAGAAATATTGGGCATGAAGAGGGAAGGATCTGTACACTCTTGGTGATAAAGCCAAAATCACTCGCGAAACCACCATCAGGTCAAGAGAACATTTAGTGAACAGGAGCTCATGAGGTTTCTGCAGCTGAAATCCTGGCATTGACTTTTGCATTATTTATTTATTTCTTCCTGTGGTACTACTTTGAAAAAAAGAGCCTGAGCACCGTTTACATGCCTATGCTGTGAAATCAGGACAATCAGCACAGGACTTTTTATCGATACGATAAACCATAATTCCACATTTCTGTATTTTAAAAATAAGTTAATCACCTCTAGTTTAAGTAAGAAAGGCTAAAATGTAGTGAGCACGAATGGATGATTTAATATTTCACCAAATCTACAATTTAATTATCGTAATAAAACACAATAATATAACAATAATTATATAATATTTCCCCTTATTGGTCTATAATTTAGCAATACAGATATATACCATACACATTGTTAGGAAGGACTCGACTCTTGTCAGTCACGTCTTGACACTTTTAAAATAGTTTTACATCATCCGGTTTTATATGTGTGACCGTCACCGGCTGATGGTTCTGCAGCAGCACCTGGCAACACTGAAGCACGATCCAATATGCAGACAGAAGCACGTTTAATTTTCATTTGCATGGTGCAATGCATGAAATTTGATTGCGAGAACATTAATCTGATGAGCACTGCAACGACACACACTGACCTTGTCAGGAAATTGACAAAATGGGACACAGTTCCTGGGCTTTGCATTGTGATTTTTGTATTACGATTTTTTATGTAATTTTATGAAAACTGTGGTCGAATAAAGAACACATCATCTGCATGAAATCTGTGTATTAAAAAATGTTTGCTATATTTCATGTAATCAGAACAGTGGGATTTGCATTTACATGTATCACACACTGTAACATCATGGCATCTGTCCAGTAAGAATGTTGAATCTTGAATCTTTGCATGTAAACTATTAATTTAAAATCAATACAGTCCTTTTGAGTATCAATGAAGTATCAAAATCTCATCATCATACAAAAGTGGAATGAATTTTCCACACCTCTACTATGTACTGCATTAACCAAAACTCAGACACATTTCCTGAAAAAGTAATATAAAGTGAATGTAGGTGCCTTTTTGACAACATACCAATGTCAGCATTTCTTTTATCAACACCTTACAATTCCTGCTTTCCTCCCTGGATTCCCATGTCAGAGAAAAACTGCAAGAACTAGAGATTTGCACGAGTCTTCCACTCCTGAAAAGCTAATGTGTTGAATTGTCTCCACACAGATAAGAACTACTGAACAACTGCTGCTTCTTTGTGGAAGTGTGTGTGCGTGTGTGTTTGTAAGACATTTTTCTTTCATTTGGTCCATTTCTGTGAATGCATGCACGGTGGCGATATCTCTAATGAGATGAGAGAGCCACACAGTGCAGCTGTCTCCACCAACTCTGCACACAGGCCCATGCATTTTTCATGGCAGCACTGGATGAGGAAAAACCGCTCATTGAGGGACCACCAACCCTCTCACTGACACTCAGATGCCATACGTCAAGACATACAGTAGCATCTGACACAGAGTGATTCATGTTTATAATATTTTGCTGTCCATCACTGAAAATCAGCTTTAACACATTTCTACACAACAAGAAAAAGTGAAGGGGTGAAAAGGCCAAATGCAGAATGACCCAGTAAATACTGTTTGTTCTTCCCACCAGTTGCAAATAATTCATTTTTCTTTGTTAGTGACCTTATAAAATGCTTCTCTATCAATAATGTTTTTTTGATTTCTCTGTACCTAATTATCAGGGTCTCTTCATTTTTTTTCTCGAAGTTTAATTTCATTCTGAAATTCATGGATTGCCACCGTAACTTATAGCAACCGCGAGCCAATGGCATCAAAGTGAGCGGGGAAACCATGGCAATGGGTATTCAATCAGAGGAAAGAGCCAGCAGCGTTAGTGCTGCACTTGATGAAAGCAGATGTAGGTTTTACAGCGAGACACTAAATGCTCACAATTTTTACAATCCAATACTTCACTACAAATGGCAGGACTGTACTCCCAGCATCATGCAGCACATACACACAACACACACAAAGGCAAGAACTTCCTCTGCGATTTTGAAAGTGAAAATGTGAACAACACGAGTGTGATTCTGTAGCCTGAATTCATAACGGCATTCCAATTAAACTACTTCCCCTGAATCCAATAAAACAGCAGTATTTATGAATCAAATTAAAGGCAGTTTTTTGTTCGGAGGGAGAACATTCTTCCTGTGAACCAAATTGAGTCCTCAGTAGTTTATGCAGCTGAAATCCTGGGATTCACTTTTGCATTATTTATTTATATTTTCCTGTGGTGCTCCATTAAGAAAGAGCTTCAGTGTCAAACATAAATGCACAAATCTACAAGATCTTTTTCACTAAACATGGACATACTAGCGAAAAGAAGAAGATTGTGCTGCCCAGAATGAAAAATAAATCAATTGTCATCCACAGTGTTGGCTTTTATTGTGCCAATTCAATGTAACCGTTGTCACTCTGATCACCTTGTCAGACACTCACATGACTGAACACCCGCTCAGATACACACACACATGCACACACTGCTTCAAAAGATGAACACTCTGCCCTTTTTTTCCCCCTTGTGTTGTCAGGCATGTGGTACAGTACCTGTAGGGAATCCAGTCGGAGGAGTGCTTGGAGCTCATTCTGTATCAATCACTCTGACTGCTGCTGCCTAACTGCGAGGCTAACGGCCTGCAACAGCACCAGTGCAAGTGGCTACGGGGACTGAGGACAGCGATCACAGCCAGAGAGCCCACATCGCCTGCTCATCCTCTGCACGCAGCCCTATATTCATTCCCCAGCCTGCCTGTGTTTTTTCTTTTTCTACGTATGTCCTCTCGTGTGGGGCAGCAGATGAGTAACAATCCAGACAGACAGCCGCACTCCTCAGTCATGCACGGCGAGCACATGAAATAGCCGTTTTCTTCTCTCCCATGTGTACGCTTCCAGTCAATGCCTCTCCTCTTCTCCCATCCACCTCCTCTGCTCCTGCTCTGTGCTGGCTCTCTTCCCTCGCTCGCACTCTGTAGGCTCTATCTAAATCTCCCTCCGTTTCTTGCCCTTTAAATCTCCCCCCTCCCCTTCCCTTCCTTCCTCTCTGTCCAAATCTCGCCTCTCCTCTACCCAATCTATCTCTCGTTATCTCTCGTGTAGCATCACCTACAGCACCATCGAGTGCAAAGCCTTAATCAAAAAAGGTTATAGAGAGTATCCTTTGTCTTGCCTCTTTGATGTTCCTTCTGCATTATTCCTGTACAGTGCCACCCCCTCTCTCTCCATAATGCATCCACACTCTCTCTCTCTTTCTGTTTCTTCCTTGCACACTGTGTTGCACGAGGCATGTAAAGCAGGGACTCAGATGTGTTTTCTGGACCATAATATATATATTCTCCCAGAGTAAGAGGCATTAGCATATGACTGTGCAGACTAGTGCTAACAGCCTTTAATTCAACACTCTCTACAGCCAGACAAAGGCACCCTGTGATAGTGCCACAGCTCTGAACCTCTCTCACACACATCTGCTTCCGCCCTCCGTCTGCCGCCCCTCACTGTCACCACACAAACACACATCACTCACTGTGTTCCCAGGGTTATTCAGGAGTCCATCTATAGACAGTTAAACCGAGTGGCTTCCTCGTGACAAAAAACTGCTTTACAAGGAGTCGATTCATGTCAACACCGTCAACAAATATCTCCGCTTTAAGGGCGCGTGCTGATTTTAAGAAAGGGAAATCATCTGAAGCATTCCTGACAATTATTTGGGGAAGAAAATCTATTGCTTGTGGGTACACATGAAAGCATCTTCCCATCTACCAACTCCCTGCAAAACAGCGTCAAGCTAAATATTTTATTTGATGTATTTCATCACCCATGTGCTGCACCGATTCTTATTATATATTCACATGGTTTTAGGACATCCACTGCACCAAACCATTCTGAAAAACACAAATGCATTGAAGTGCACACCCACATTGGAGAGTGCTGAGGCATTTGTAATGTGTTGAAGCGTACAGGTCGGGTCAGAACTCAAATTAGGCGATGACATTGCCGCAGTATTTCATTAAGCCTCGTGGAAAATGTTATTTAGGAAAGAGTGAAACAGTGGAGACACTACGAGGGCATTCAAGTATCTTCCCTCAATTATTTATTGCTCACCTAAAAAAAAAGAAGCATCACTGATAAAAGTTCAGTGGTAGACTGCCAAAGCAAACACGAGGAAAATGAAACGGCAGAGAGAGCCAGCAGAGAAAAAAAGACATGGTTATAAAAAATATCAGCTTTAAATGAGAGGCTGATTAAGGTAGATTTAAGGTTGCTGAATAACAAAAACAAAGATTTTTAATTACAATATTTCTGCATGATAAATAATACATCCACTGTCTTAACTTATATCACACTACTTTGTTTTCCCTCCAGTGCTGCATCAAGTAAAGCAAAAGGTTTGTGCTGATAGAAATCTATAATCAGAGATTTTTTAATTGATTTTAATCTATAGGTCATCAATATGTGACTTTTAGATTGTTTTCCATAAATATTGACATGATTGTCAAAGGACACCAGGCCTCATGTCAAAACAAAATATATAAAAAAAATCTCTATTTTTGTTTGTATCCACCATTTGTTCTTGTGTTTTCATTTATATTTGTAATCCACCAGCACTCTTACAAAAATAGTTTGTCCATCACAAGGAAACATACATTTTAATTTAAGGAAAACAGAAAAAAAATGCATGAATATCTATAAAATAAAATGATTTAATTCATTTGATGAATCATTATATATTATAGATAAAAAAAAATGTATGTGTTAGTTGGGTTTTTACTGATGCTGTGGAAAATCATTTTATACAACTTGAATAACAAATAATATAAGAAATTTAGGAGAATATTGCTGCATGAGGCCCACTGGCGATCGGCCTGAAATTAAAAACCTAAAATCTCTTCTCCTGGTCAGTACACTGTGTGCCGTCCAGAAATTATAGGTTTGTTTGATTTAGTTCTCCTAGAACTGACAGCATCAAAAACGTGCTTTACTGAAAACATAATGAAACATTGATTGCATTCTCCAATGGTATGGCCTTTCAAAAATGTCAAGTCACAAAGGTGTTTCATTTCGGCTCAAACCAAAAGAAACTGTTGACAGAACAGACAACAGTAAAATAAATCAGCTTTCATAAAATTCCAAACAGATCGATGGCTCCCACCGTGTTCCTCCCTTTATGTCCCAGACCACCAGGGATGTTTAAATCCAGTGCAGGACGGAGGAGGCGACTGGATGGCATATTTTAAGACAGGTGATTTTGGTGGTATGTGTTCTGTTCCTGTGTTTAATAAAGACGTTTGTTTTCCTGCTCGGCGAAAAGAAGAGTAAAATATTACTGTGTTAAATTACTGGGAAGCATGTTGACAACAGTTTGTATTTAACTGAAGTGGGCAGTGAAGTCAAATGTCCCTCCCACACAGCTCTGCTGCCGTTTCTTCAGCAAATTACAGAAGCGTAATTCCTCTACACAAGAAAAACCCTGGTGTTCCCCAATCAGACTGAGGCAGACTGACACAGAGAGACGCTGTGCAGTGAAATATACTTCAATACACTTTCCGTAAATTCCAATTACAATATGCTTCTATTGTACTTTTAACTCCATGTCATTTACACTGCCGATTAACAATTTAAATATTAAGTCAGTAATAAATTAGGATATATTTTTATAGGTTAAGCCAGTGGATCCCAAACTTTACCCCCTAGTGTAAAATTGTTTTTATATAACGTGTACATTATGATGGCAGATATTTAAATTTCCCTTTTTTATTATGAATTATAAATAATATTTTGTTTCTGTTATAAACATTCTTGTCATGTCTGTGTTAATATTAACATTAAACGTTTTTGTTACTCTATTTATTCATTTACATTCCGTGTCTTCTGTTTTTAAAGACATATATTAATAGACATAATCAAAAAAAATATATTTCAAAGTTTCTGCGACCCCCACTGGCACCTCCTGGAACCCCCTGGGGGTCGGGACCCCCACTTTGAGCCCAGCAATATATAAAGTGATGAACACATAATCACTCATTGAACATCAGCGATATATATTGTTCTGTATGATGAATACTTTTACTTTTTGTACTTTTATTACATAATTATGCTAATATTTTCTGTACCTTTACTCAAGTAAAAATTCTAATGCAGGACTTTTATTTGTGCTATTTCTACACTGTGATAAAGGTTCTTCCACCACTAGCCATGCCTCAGGAGAGCCTTGTTCTTTTTGTGTTTTATGACTTCTCCCATAGTGCAATCATTGTGATGAGCAACTGCAGCGTGTAAATCTGTTGAAGCAAAACAACCTGCATCATCAATCCTCCAAATTGTAATTATTACGATATCCGAGGAGCAGGAGCACAATAATTAGGGAGACGTCTTATTTAACTGAGGATTGGGCCCTTGAGCAAGGCACTGATTTCCTACCCACTCAGGTGCTAAAAAAAAAGGGGGAAAGAGAAAACATAATTACCTCAGCCAAGGAGGTTATGCTTTTGGTTCAATTTGTTAGTCTCCCAGTCAGCAGGATTACAGTAAAGCTTCTGGCCCGATGTTTATGAAACTTTGGAGGTGGATACACAATTTATTTTTTACTTTCCTCAACATTGTAAGATAAGGCATTTGTGCTGCATTCATGTGGTGTCGGAGTAATCTGAAAAAAGGTTTTCCAATCATATTTCATGGCTCACCCGATCCATTTAGTTTGCTCTAAAAATACAACACATCTTCTTTGAAACAGGATCTCCAACCTAAACGACAGAATAAACCGTCTAAAAAATAGCACACATTATACCATTATCATTATCATTATACATACACATATAGTTCGCGGATGTAAAAA
This sequence comes from Serranus cabrilla, assembly GCA_903364295.1. Lineage (NCBI taxonomy): Eukaryota > Metazoa > Chordata > Actinopteri > Perciformes > Serranidae > Serranus > Serranus cabrilla. The sequence goes on along the minus strand of CAFUXE010000018.1, from coordinate 509,531 downwards.
AGGTTGCAGTTTTGGTGAATTTATCTTACAAAACCACAAACCTGAGTTTATGGCAAAAAACGTCCTGGTTAGGTATTATAAAAGAGACTAAAAAGTAAATAAAAGTACGTAAATGCCGGCAGTGACGTAGTTAAGAGGGTGAAATGAGCCACAGAAGTTATATAAAAAATGTAAGTACCCAGTTTGCTTGCCCCATCCACCTCCCCCCGATATCCGCCATTTAAACTCTGCATTGCCATCCGTCACTAATACGCCAGCAAGATTGTGGAGGAAAGTCTTAAACGTAAATATGATTTGCATTTAGCTGCCTGTAGCACAAGGAAGCTGCTCGGTTTAACTGTGAGACTAGTGTGCTTCTTTGTAACATCCATGTTGTTTACAGCTCATGAACGCACCGCTGGCCTTCGTGGAGGTCTGCACTCAGAGTTAATTAATTATGGCTATTGCAAAACAAAGTTACTATGAGATAAATGCAGATGACTTGTCAATAAATGTATGTGACCGTGAAAGAGCCTCTGTGGTTAATGGTGCGCACCCTGCATATCAGCTGTTGTGATGAAAGTGGAAGTAAATGGAACAAGCCACTCCACTGAGGAACAGGTGTAAGCGCAGCACCCTGCTTAATATTTCATGCTGAAGGGAGGACTTTGAAGTTTGGGCATGAGGGAGTTAGAAGTGGGAGGGAGGCTGACTTTCATATCATTTCATGAAGACAAAAGGAGATTCTCCTTCCTACTAGACTTAAGAGAGCTTTCTTTCTCTTCCTCCCCTCTGGCCTGATAGCCATTACAGCATTAAACAGCAAATGATAAGATCCTCTTGACAAATTAGATTTTTTTCCAGTCCAGAATTTGTGCAGAGTTCTCCCAGAGGCTTTTTATTGTTGGTATCAGAGGGACAGCAGTATCAGTAATTATAATAATGGTCCTGGCAGAGAAGGCACACACTGATGTGAAAATGGATCTCTGGCTTGTGTTTGCATGTCTCAGTACGACTGGCCGAAACACAGCTGCAGAGCACACCGCCTTAATAATATAGCAGCCTGATCAGCCATGCGGGACGTGTGCCAACTGATGAGTGACATTTACCCCAGTGTGAGTTTGTACTTTATTTGTATATTTTTATCACATACAGTACAGCATACACAGGTCATGAGCAGCGTTCCCCATGTGCAAAAACAAACTTTGTGCTCATGTTTTTCTGACATTCCAACACAGACATACAGTATATAACTAGTGCTTTATCGCAGGAACTACATAACATTGGCTTCATTTCTTTCCAGCTGCTTCTGCCTCAATTTCCTGATTCCCCCACCTCTGATTGACTGAATTCACAGCAACTATGTGCTGCCATGCATCCCAATGTGGGGGCTCTGCCTTCCAACGAATAGGCCTGTGAATTTGCAGACTATGGAGGATAGAAGAGATCCTCCTCCTCCTTGAGTGCATGCTTCAGAATTTCCATTTCTCATCCCCAGCCTCACTGATATCACACATAATGGTACTCGGGAGGCTGTAATGATGGAAATACACAAGTAAGAGCAAATGACAAGGTATGCACCAGCAGTAAGATTAATAATGTTTGGGTTTATGGGAAAAGGTTTGACAACTTATGATCTGGAAAACATTTCACCTGTTTCATGGCAAACGTTATAGCCTTTTAGGTTTGGGGAGTGAAGAAATACAAGTAAGAGGATTAAGTATTTAAAATCCAAAATATGAGTAACTGTATACAGTCAGTGGGATTCTTAATATAGTTATTGGTTTTAAAAAAGATTACTTAAAGGGATTACTTACCCTCCTCAAGACATTTAAGTTTTCTGTTTGGTTTAAAACTTGGTGGAGAGGTGGAGCAAAGGCCAAGGAAAACTCATTACATTTTGGAGTGGATTCACATCACAGAGCGCAAATACAAATAGTTTTTCCCTTTCGAGTTTGACCTTGGCAAAGGGCTGCATGTTTGGCAAGTTGTTTTGTTTTTTCTTCAAAAGTCAGTATGAGTCATGGATTTCCCATAAACAGATTTTTTTTTTGCGCTGTACATCTGCCACATTTTTTGGGCAGAGAGGACTCTGTCTAACTTTAAAGATGTATATTTAATGCAACATTTCAGGTGCCTTTCTGCATTTTTATCCACTAATCTCTTATTCATCCATGAAATAAATGTGCAAAGTTTCTCCTGAGTGGAAATATAACACCCAGACAAATGAGCAAAGTACTCCAAAAAACAGTCCAAAAATATTTAAAATGCATTACTTGATTTGAGGAATCTAATGGAAAACGGGACAAATTACATTTTAGGGTACGTGTTCAGTCATCTGCAGTAGAATACATTCAAATAGTAATCCACACTTTATATAGTGGCCAACAATATGGAAGTTAACAAAAAAACAGAAAAGCCTGATAAATAGCAATTGAGTGAGCTGACAAGAACTGCCTGAACGCACCATTAACAATGACCTCCATGCAGTGGGTTAGTGATTGAGTTTTCAACAGACAAATTCATCGTGTTCTCCAGATTCAGGCAAGAAAAAGCTGCGTTTCTGCTGCATTTAGAGCAGCCTTGGAAAGGAACTGCCTCCTCAAACTCTTATGACGTATGCAGCCTTGAAATGCAGACTTGGAAGGAGATAATTAGGGCACAGCGAGGGAGTGAGTCACTGAGCGGATCCACATTACATCACATCACACATGGGAGCGTGCTGCTCTTCAGAGAGACTGAGGTGAGACAAGGGATCCTGTCAGCAATAAATTGGTGTACGCTAAAAAAAAAAAGCCCTGTTTGCATCATCACCTGTTTAATTATTTATAGACAAAGTATCAGAGAGCAATGAACAGGTGACAACAGATATCAGATGGAACATTCTGTGTGCGACTTGAAGCTGGACAGAAATAAAGGCTTTCTGACTCATGCATGCAGAACTGTACACACCTCTTAGTGACCTCTGCAAAAGCTTTGAGAATAATAGGAAACATTCACACATGAAGGCATGGTCCTGATACGAAAATAGCAAGATAAACAGTATACACACATGAAAAGGAAAGCAAGCTAAAGTTCCCTTTTCTCACTCAGAAACACTGATGAAACCAACAGTGGCTGCAGTTAAAAATGCTTTTAAGCCTTGTCTAAACTGTGATTACATTGCATATTCAAACTACTTCTGACAGTCTACTTAAGAAACTTTTCAAATTCATAATCAGATAACTTTGATTCTTCATAATGAAGTGCCAGGCTACCACGTTGCGTTGTGATTTTACAATTAGACCACCCTGAAGTAACCATGTGAAATAAAATATAGGAAAAGCAAATTACACATGGACTGCCTGATTCAATCCCACTTTGAGCCAGAATCAGCCCACTGAGGCCCTCTATGAATCAGCAGCAGTCTGACGTTTCATTCAGTAAACGATATCATCATTTATAGATGGAGACCTCAAAAAGTGTCCTCATGCAGATATTCACAGAAATCTATTTCAGAGCGATGGTGGGTGGGTTAAACCGGGCGCTGAAGGTTGCTGCAAGGCATAAACAGTGGCATCTTTATTTTAGGGGGAGTTGTAAATCTTAGATTGAGAGAGAGAGAGAAACAGAGTGTGTTTGTGAGTGTGAGTGAAAAGTAAATCTCACAGCTTCACTGACAAGAGTGAGCGACTGTGTGAGCTTATGCATGCAAAAGAATGAAAAGTAAATGAGCATATTGGCTTGTGTCCAGTATTGATCAGAACTAATGTGTGCTCTCTATTGATTCCCCTCTAATGTCGGCAACGTGGTCTTTGCTGGTAACGACAATTTGTGGAAAAATTCAACTTAGAATTCAGTTGCATTTTCAGGGGCTCCTTCTTCTAATAGCATCACATCTGGTGCACCTGTTACTGTCTTCAGGACTGCAGCAAAGCGTGAAGCTATGCTAAAGAATCAGCAGGTGGGTGAGTTACAGCACACACACACAAACACAGGCCTTGTATCAACAGAAATCCCTGTATCTCATCTCTCAGAGCCCAACAGAGGGCATGCATAAAACATGATTTGGATTAGAAAATGTCACGCTGGATGAAACAGTGTCCCAGTGTCCCAGTGAGGCAACCAGATGGACTGCTTCAACACACCAAAGGGCCTCTGCATCCTCCTTTCCAGAGCACAGCCGTGTCTCTGTATGTACAGTATATACAGTGTACTGCTGCCACCTGGAAATGCTGCAGGATCATTGAAGAAGCTAGTACACGTTTGCATTCTGGATACCAGTCTGCAGGCGTCACTGTCGTTCTGTCTTGTTCCAAAAAAATTAAATAAATCATATACAGTGGAGCCTGACAGATATTATCGGCCGATATTGGCCTATCAAAGGCAAATCGGTATCGGTGTATATGTATTTTTCTACAGAATATATATTGTAGAAAATGTTGCTTGTCATGATAAAAAAAAGAATAAAAAAATGAAAAGCCAACACATTTTTTCAACAGTTATAGAATGACACTGAACAGTAATTATATTAATTTAGCTATTTATTTTGTTCCTATTTCTTTGTGCCCAGTTATCATTTACAGAATTGGCTGACAATGTAATACACTTATTGTATAATAATATATAACAATATATGATTTAATAATGATTAAAAGTACCTCTTGATACGTTTCCAGAGTAGTGAAAAATCGGTGCATAATGGACATAATAAATATTTAATTAAAAAAATTGCTATATCGGCCATCATATCGGTTATCGTATAATTTTTCTTCCTCTAAAATCAGTGTCAGCATTGCTCTCAAAAATCAGCCGAGCTCTAATATACAGAATCTTAATCTGATCTAAGGTCTTCAGGTTGCAATAAACTTCAATTCGGAACTGATTTATCTTCCCTTAAACCGTTTAAGAGATATATTACAGATTGGATGAAATTGTAGATTCCAATAATATTTCATAAAACAAGTAAAAATGTATAATGTCATTGAAATCAGTGACAGCAAAAGCCAAAAACTGCAACAACAAAAAAAGAAGAAAAGAAATGGTTCCAGGCTAAAGATCATAAAAGAAACTGCTTTTGTGGCTATTTTTACCCCAAAGCCCCTGTGCAGACCTTATTTCAGGCATCTCACTACAAACTCATTCAAAATCCTCATTGAGCATGAGAGGTAAAACTTAGGATACTTCCTGGTTTAAGAACTCATTCCTGTGGAGGTCAAAGTTCAAGGCCCAATGTCATGATAAAGTAGCATGTCCCAGTTGTGTGTATGCTGCATGCAACTTATTTTGGAAAGGCAGCTGCAGTAGTAGAAGTAAAAAAGAAAAAGTGTTTTGGACCTGTTTCATCTCTGCCGAATAGAGTTTTTTTCCCAGCAGCCTTCCTGATATGAAATAGAGCCAGCACAGGTGTAACTAATGACATTCATTAAGGTCCTGCTATTGTTCTTGCCGGCTCACTGAAAATACTCTGCTACACTTAGATGGATCAGAGCCTTAATTAATGTCATGAGAAACACCTGTGCTCCAACTATTTCATGTCAAAATGGCCGCTGTGATAAAGGTCTATTGTTGTTTATGGCAGGGTTTCCATTTAAAAACCACTCGTTTCCACGGGCAACAGAGACAGACACACAGCCTATAAGAGGCACAAAACCCAATACGGACCCATGAGTCATCGCCCTCAGTTTCCCTATGCAGATGTGTTCACATTTATAGACAACCAAACTATGCCCTAAACTTTTTTCCACCAGCTGTTTAAAGGTTAGTCCCTGGTTGTATTGAGTTATAGTACTCTTGGAATAAACTGTACAATGCAACTGTGAAATGTAGAATTTGGTTTTGTATTTCTAACAATATTTGGAGTGCTCACTGTGGTAAATATGTCATCTACATTATTCATCAAAGAATTTTAGGTTTCTACCTCCACAAAACTGACAGCTCACAACAGGTGGGGCTGAGGCTTTTCCACAGCAAGGCAAACATATTTGCCCTTCACATAAAGTTGATATATTCATTGTTTAATACTTCCCAAAGCAGCATGAAGGCCCAAGGCCTAAAATAGAAAGCTATCTTGTATTTGAACATAACCCAGCACTATTGTACTATTAGGATTAAAATACAAAAACAACATAACAAAGCAGAAAAAATAATGGTAGTGTTATAGTTCGTCCAAAATGTTTAAAAAGCACTCAGAAAAAGGTCAGTGTGGTGTAGTTTCTCCAAAACTGCCAATTAATGTACGATAGTATAGTATTGTTTGTCCAAAAAAATACAAAAAACAACTCCATAGTATGTAAAAAATTAAAAATAAAAAACCCTAAAAAACACCATTGTATATAGTATACCATGTCCAAAAAAGTCAAACAACATTCATAGTTTATTTTGTCTAAAAATGCCAAGAAACACCATAGAATAGTAAGTTTAGTAGAGTTTGTCCAAAAATATAATAAAAAAAACTTTATATTACAGTATATGGAAAAACAAAGAAATAAAAAACTCTGTAGAATACTACACTGATAATGGTATTCGTATAGTTTGCACAAAAATATTGAAAGAAAACTCTATTTAACACTCCTTGGCTCACTTTGAATCGAATCATATTTATAGGATATTGCAAAACCTTTAGCGTTCTGTTATACAATGACTTTTCATCACGTTGTGTGGGCACTGACAGACCATTAAAGGTAAAAGAATAGAAATCAAAGTCATTTTTTTTCCTTTGAGAGCTGAATGACCTGTCTTAGTTCAAACGGAGGATAAAACGCCCCATACAGCCTCACGCACACACACTGTGCCTCACACCCTGCTGACAGAGAGGCAGAGATGTTAAATGAGATTGTCGTCTTGTCAGGAGCTGTACAGTGTGTGAGCCCTGCATCTATCTTTAGAGGATTATTTGCATGTGACTCACTGTTTCTAAGCTGTTTCTGCTCATACTTATCTGACTTCTTCAGGTTTTTATCTTTAGTTCTCAAATTAGTTTCCGCAGTTCAACACTCACATGAGAATCATGTTGAGTTTGGGGACCTCTCTGTGATTAACTTTGATTAATCAGATGAGCAAATGACCGGAGATAAAAGCAGGAAAGGATGCTGAAATCAAATGAAAAAAGGGCCTTAAAAAAAAAACTCTGTTACAGCTAGTTCACGATGAAGTCATGGTTGAGTGAAACACGTTTCTATTAAAAATGAAGCTGACCGTGTTATTCTGACTGAGACAGCAGTGCTAATGACTGTTTTTTAATTCCACAGACACAAGCAGAGAGATCAGGGATGCTGTGGTGTGAATGTGTGCAGCCTTTGCATCCAAACTCAGCATCTTTGCAAGGAGGCGTCGGCTGATGTCTTTCTCTGTATGTCACGCTGCCTCCTCTGACACACACACACACACACACACACTCCTCTGCCGGTTCGCTCCCGTGACCATGGCAACAGCAGAGACTAATTATCATTTAAAAGCTCACCGGTTAACCATAATATCTGCTTCAAGAGAAGACGCACATGCACAAACACAAACCAATTACCATCTTGCCAGTTGCCATAGCTGTGAAATCATCAACATCTGGCTGTCCCTGCAGTGTACAGTAACACCACTGTGCTGCTGCAGTAAGTGGCAGTGTTTAATTCTTCTTGACCAGCAGGGGGACTCGCTGCACAGGGACAGACATGTGTAGTGATTGCAAATGGACACATGGAGGTGCTGTACAATCGCACAAGATCTGCATTTCCTGCTTCACAAACCCTTCAATAACAGCTTCACACTCTCTGTGAGGGAGGAACTCACAGTCCACAAGAGCTGACAGCACAGACTTGTATGGAGAATTCATGGCTGAACACTGTGCGTCATGATAATTCATGCACTTGTCATATTTAGAGAGAGCTTTACATTTAGAGTGCTGCACGAGTGAGAATATGATGTAATGAAACAATGTGTCATGTTGAAAATGAAAGTTGGTGAGAATGAATCACAAATCTACAGTCACAGCCTTTAAATAGATGAAAACTGACGGCCTCGCACAAAAGCAAGTTGATGGTAACTGTTATAAGAAGGTAGAGCATTGCTTCTCCGTTATTCCTATTATTGGAATTAAGAGCCATCCTAACAGACTTCCTATCACCATGTCTCTTTATTTGTCTCTTTAACAATTATTGGCTTTTTCCAGGGGTGTATAAATATAGACAGTGCAGATGCAATGGGGCACTGACTGGAGTGAGGGCGCCCATAGAGAGCAATCCCTCAAAAAATGTGTTGGGCAATTGGGAAATGATATTACAGTTTTTTAAAAATGCCAAAAAAAAGTGCTATTTATGATACTATATATACTATAGTGTTATTGAATATAATAGGCAGTAACAGTCTATAAAAATATATATGTTTACTATAAATAAAGTATAATACTAACTTCTTCTTTTTTTCTTTTCTTTTTTTTTTGGGGCATTTTTGCCCTACAATTTCATGCCAAAATGGCTGCTGTAAAAAAGGCAAAACCATCTCAGTTATGGTTTTCTCTTTAATAAAATAGGCAGTAGCAGTTGATAAAAAAGTATATGCCTTTTGTACATAAAGTATAAAACTAACCATATGTTTAAAAAATGTAATCAATCATTTCTTTTTTGTAATTGTTTCCTATACATATGAACAATGATGGCAAGTTTTAACAACACATTGCTGGTAAAAAAAAAAAAAAAAATGGATATGTCGAAGTATGTGTGTGTGTGTTTGCACTTTGTAACTATATATAATATAATAAGCTCTTTCCCGCTCTTTACAGCACATGCATGCAAAATATTTCCAGCTTACAATGACATCCTGGTCATAAAAACAAAATTGACTGACTGAACATCCACACATAATAGAAACTAAGAGAACTGCCAGGGCTCCTGCTTTTTAAAAAGTTTTTATCACTTAGTCATGCTACGAACAAAACTCTTTCATTCGCTGAGTCAGTACAGAACAGTTTGTCCTTTATTTAAGGACCTTGTTTATCAATTTAGACAGTGAGAAATTCATTAAATGTTCAGGACTCGGCAGAGGACAAACTGCAAGAAGGAAAATAAAAGAGACACGAGGACACTCTGCACCCTGTTTCTGCACAACATAATGCCTTTACATGTGTGTTTGGATGTGTTTGTTTCTAATTGGGACACCATTTAACTATTAAGATAATTTTTCTTTGAAAGACAATATTTGTAGAGATATAGCAGAGAGGCAATTTAACTATCTCATATTGATCTTTAGAAGGCTTCGATTGGCAAACGATGCAAGACATCTTGTTAAAACATAATGGACACAGTGGAGACACTAAGTGCATCCAAATGAATAAAAACTACTGATGGTATAATAGAGTTAAGTTAAATGGCTGGATGCCAAACTGTTCCTCACCAAGTCCCAGTGGCTGCTCAGCACCTGTTTAAATCTTAAAGACGGCCAGCTGCTCTCAGATCGAAGTAATCCTCCAACTATCTATTAATCATGTGGCAATATGGTTTATGCTCCCACAGGTCCATCAGCATTATTATTATCAGTGAGAGGCATCTTTTAAATTGTTAAGTTACTTATAGTCAGTTAAAACTGCAAATTATAAAAGTGATTACTGCAGTGTTAGTGTACATCAAGCCATACTGACTGCTGCCATTTTAAAATAGAACTGTTGATTAAAATATGCTACATAATATAAAGAAAACACAACATGACGACAGAATTGGGATAATATTGTGTATTTTAAAGAAGCTATGTGTGATTCTCAATGGACAGGTCCCTGTGGAGCGAGGATGTTTACATGCAGCCTGGTCTCTTTGATCAATATAAAGCAGCTTTCCGTGTGGTGGTTGGTAATCTGCATGTCGCCCAGTTTGTTGATGAGAGAGCAGCTGTTGGTGAGAATTAACGGGTACGAGAGCTCGACAGATATATCGATGACAGATATCGGTGTCGGTGTAAGTGCTGTCCGATATATGCCATTATGAAAACTTTTTTACACAATACTGTATATAACGTAAACATTGCTTGGTGTGATTTAGGGATGGTTTTTGCTATTACTATTATTTTTTAAATAGTCTGCAATTGACTGAACTGAAGAGTAATGATGTTCATTGATGTTTAATTGATGTTAATGTGTTTTTACTTAACATATGATGTTTAAGTAAGTTACGTGAATAACGTTTTTGAACGTAACTTATGTTGTTTATGTAACTTCTGGTAGTCATGTCACCCTTTTACGTAGTATATTTATTTACTGTTTAAACTGTCTAACTATATAACACCTAACCAGGACGTTTTTTGCCCTAAACCTAGGTCAGTGGTTTTATAGCCTAAATGAACTGAAACTGCAGATTTTTTAGATTAACTGCAGATTAACCGCGAATTTTACATGTGTGTAAAATGACGAGTGCAATTTTTTTAACATGTCGCTGTACCGCAAACAGCAATATGTACATTTATTATAATGGGAGGTATTGATATACAACCTATCCTGTCATGTAGGTCGGAGATATTGTTGGAATGTTTTCCCCTCTAAAATCAGCATTGATATTTGCCTCACAAATCCCATATCGGTCTGGCTCTAATGGGTTCAGCAGGTTTATGCAGCACCTGTCTCACCTCTGCAGGATGGAGTTTGATTTTTGGCACCCGTTCATTACAACAGTCATACAAACGCAGGTGTTAGCATTAATTTTAGGTGTAAAGCTGCCAAAGGTGTAGCTGTGAAGTAGTACTTCTTCAAGTACAAGTGGCATGACGTGGGCTGGTTATCATGATCATTTCAGACGACATCCTTGACGTCTTTGACACAACATCAAAGCTGTCACTTCTTCTCACTCTGTTGATAGTGTTCATTCCTGTTTCAATGAGAAAATCAAGCCCTATCTTACAAATTGCCCCTTTTACAATTTTTTTGAGCAAGTGTCAAGTCATACAGTATGAATCTGTGACAAGATATATTAAAAATGATAAATTCATCATGTTTGGAGGCAAGACTGTTGTAAATAGATTAATAAGTATAATTCAGATAAAAAGGACAAGGCCATTTATGGGACTGGCTGTGAATTCGTTCGAACTCAACAAATATTAACAAATAACAATTTCAAGGCTTGGGTTGGATTTTGTTTGCCCTTTTTCATGTTATCATTTACTGCAGGATGTATTATTGATTTGTTATAAAATTGAATGGTTGGGGTCTCTGTAATCATGAAGTTTAAGCTCAAATGCTCCAACGGCAAACAGCTTTTTTTTGTTTTTTTCTCCTTTTCACTAGTAACTATGGGTACGTCCACATAAATCAATATCCTTAATCGATAAAGTCAACATAAAGCAGCAGTAACCACTAAAATCAGACCAAGCAAGATAACAGGATGACGTTCAGATGAAGGGACACAGGAAGATAAGACGGCGTGTGTTCACACTTACAGTGTGCTCATTGATGGGGTATACATAATTACAGTCTCCGAACGCACACAGACACTCACACAACCTCTTTTCTCAGAAACTTGATGCCACTTCTCAATTTTTACGCCATGATGTTTCACCATAGCAACCAGCTCCAGAGGCATATCCCACACACATCCACCAGTGGTACAGAGCCATGGAGGAGAGGATGGAGATAAATAAAAGAATAGCAAGACGGAACAGAATTAACATATTTTCTATTTATGAGCCTTTTAAAAATAGTGTTCAGAAAATCCTTAAAGAATCCAATAAAAAATATAAAACCCACGGATTGGAAAAGGGTGAAATCCACAGTAAAAAGATTAAACTCATGTTACCTGAGCCAATAAAAACTCATTTTAAGGAGGGATTTGACAGATGACTGCTGCAGAATCAAAATCTCCAGAAATCCCTGAGAGCACCTTTGTGTTCAAATGAGATTTCACCTGAAAAATTGATGCTATCTATTTGAGAGCTGTCATGTATAATATATAGTCCTGTCACATACTAAATCATGGTCCAAGGGTAATGTAGGCTGAGAGAGGAATATCCTATACTGATGGCAGATTAGAGAGTAAAATGAAGTGATAAAGGGCAACGATAGGAAACAGGAGGGGAAGAGAACAGAGTGAGATGAGTTAATTATTAGCACATGGAATAAATGAGGAAAGGAGGATAATTAATTTCCTCACCTTTCGTGGTGCCACAGTCCACAGAGACTCCACAGAGTCAAACCTCTCCTCATATTCATCCATATTTAAATTACATTTCAAAATCTTGTCATGTGCTGAATAGTTTGTTTATAAAATGTAGGTTATGTACAAAAGTATAACTGCTTTTCAATGAGCTTACTGAAGTGGCCAAATATACATACATATACATTACGCATATTTAAAGAATAATGTTTCCTAAAAAAAGTGTTAAAATCAAAATTAAAGGATGCCAGGATGGGTTTTAAACACATTTCTGGCCACCTGACAAATATAAAAATCCAAGATTTACTCTACTCCGTTAGCTCCATTTTGGTCTCCACCATCTCAGAGAAATATTGCTCCGTAGCTGCTAACTTTGCCTGTCCGTCTTTTCGTTGTCGGGCAGTTATTATTGTGTTTCTCAGAGCCTTTTCAATGAGAAAACCAGCAGCTGAGTTGACGACAGCAGTAAGAGTGAGTCAAAACACAACAAAGTTCGGACTGTAATAGAAAATAATGAGCTCAAAGATGAAACATTTGGTAGAGTCTTGTGATGATTTTCTGTGGGTTTGTCATGACAAGCAACAAAATAACTGAAGAACAGAGGCTGAGCATACCAAACATATGTTTAAAATATATATAACACAACATGATATTACCCAGCAGGAAATGGAAAGGGTAAACATTCCTGGTATAAACATATGCAGACATCTGAGTAAGAAGAGAAATAACAGAACAGCTGATGCTGCACCACAGATGCACAGAAAACATTTACTTGACCTATGATTGCTCTTTTATCACACATTGGATTTATAATATGGAATTAAATCTGGCCAGATATGTTACATTCTATATTATATTCTAATATATTATTTTTTTTTATTTATTTATTATATTACATTCATTTGCCTGTGACCAACTGGCATGTGATTTAAACTTTGCATGTCAATTATATTCCCCATTATAACAACATAAGTATGAACAAATAAGTGGTTTCAGAACAACACAAATCTGACATATACTTTCTTTTTTAAGAACAAATTTAAGAAAGCAGCCTCTAGTTGTGTTTTTCAGTGCTCTTGCAAACTCTTGTGGACTGTAAATTAGATTAACAACCCATTCATTAGGCTACGATTTGCTAGCTTCTCAAAAAGCTGGTTAGCTTGACAGAGTGTGTGTGAAGCATACTCGTGGTGAAGTTCAAGTTATGTGACTGTGGAGTAGTTCGCTACAGCATGACGTTAGCTTTTTACTTTCGTCGGCCGCATTAACACTTCAAACATCACAAAAGTGGCGTTAATTTGTGAAGATTACCCTGCTGAACAAAATGCGTAAACATCAGGAATGTATGTTTGCCATGAAGTTTATTTTCTGCAGTGATCCAAAATCCAATGCAAAAATGGCATAGGTCAATTCTGACTAGATCCCATCGCGATGCTACTTCCGGGTTGCCGTACAAAAATAATGAATTATGCTTGCTCTCTATGCAGTGTAATGTCTTCAAAAGTTCAAAATGTTTGTAAATGTGTGTATATGTTTATATAAATGCAAAACAAGTTTACAAAAAATCCATTCATCTTGGATAATGCTGGGGAAAGCAAAGGGTCCTCTTTTACTCAGTATACTACCACTACTACTACTATAAATAGGCACAATTCTACAAAATCACTTCTTAATGCTTTTTTTCTTCCATCTATAAGGACCAAGGGCACAGCTGGCTTATCCTGCTGCTTCTGACTCTTACTCCAAAGGCACACCTGCTGCTGAAAGGGTAATTCAACACAAATCCACTTTGATGTGAAGGAGAAGCAACAAGCTCTCCTGTTTTAATAAGACAGCAAAGGCATCAAAGTAAGGAGGCTACAAACACCGTCATGCCACTCGTACAGTGATTGTGATTTATGACGGGAGACGATGCTATTCCTTTGTGGGAAGAGAGCATTTGTTTTGGTCAGAAATGCTAAGCTGACAAAAAAGATTTGCTTTAGTGATGGCATTTGCCGATGCTTCACAGAGAAAAAAACCTTGATTTATCGTGAAGCAGTGGAGAATTGAAAAGAAAGAACCTGAATATTAGCCCATTGGTTGCCAATGCGACAGACTGGCACTTATCTTCAATGATGTCCAAAGTAGGCTTTTTTCTATTGAATTACAAAGCATTTTCAGTGAAGTGAGTCATCGCATTCATGAATTATTGTGTGAAGATGTTTCTGTTTACGTTAAAAGAAAACTTCATCTTAACAGGCCTGGAAAAACTGCAGTGTTTGGAGATGCAGAATAAGGCACATGTCAATCTCTCTCACACTAGATGTGTTACTGAGGAACCCATGAAGCCTTGGGAAATGTCCAAAAAAGCGACTGCAAATGTCTAATCTGCATCACCAGCCCTCTTTCACACTTCAAGAATAATCTTTTCCAACTCTTCACGGCAAAAATACTCATCAAGTGTTACTAGAGGACATTTAAGAGGCTCCATCCTGATTGTCTTTTGTATTATGTTCATAAAGTAAAATGGGGAGAAAAACTAAAAGAACTGATTTAACCATTTCCAAGACTCAGACAAGATAATAACTTTGTTGTCATACAGGTTACAGAGTAAGTCTACAAATGCTGTGTTGGTATAGGAACCAAAGTTTGTAGCTCAGAAAAAGAATTGTTTTTAAATGTGTGCAAAACTCCATCATTGGTATCCGATTGCTATGACAGTGATTACGATCTTATTAAAGATGAACAAAAGATGTTAATGTTAGCCTTTGTTGTAAACTAATGCTAGCCCACTTGGTCTAACTAGCTACCTAGCACAGACTACCTGGTATCGATCATATTGCAGATTAACAAATCAAATATAACGATTGATACATTTTTTTGTTGGTTTTCTTGGTCACAATAATCCTGCCCCCAGCCCCTAACAAAAGTGGTTCATGATTCAAGATCAGCAAAGAGTTGGTGCCACTATTTTCTTGGCCAAGAGCTGCTTCTTTGGCTATTGAAAAGCGAGATTAGGCACCGTTCTGCTCCAAACTGGCCCTCGAATTGCCTTGGTTTAAAAGAAGTATATGTACACCTTAAAATCCACCACTGTCAATTCAATCAACCATCAGCCCAAGCAAAACTGAGATGATACAAGAAAAGCTCCTTTTTTGATACATGCTGAAATCTTCTTGAACAGTATTTAAATGACATATATAGTGTTTTTAAATTGCATTTTGATTGTTGGACACCTACACATTCAATTTCCGCTCCAGAGACCTTCAATCAGTGCCATCTGTCACCGTCACAGCCCCAGTATTTTCCCTAGTGTTTCCCACATTCTCCCGTTTCTGTCTCTCCCTACCCTCTTCCCCTCCCCCATATTAAGTGTCATCCCAAACCAATTAGCAGGTGGGTTACCAAGTGGGTTGTAAACTCTCCAACGACGAGGCTACATCGATGTCAACTTACTGACTACGTGCAACATCTGTGTTGATGACTATGACGACCTGTGGCCTACAAACATTTGCCGATAAGCCACTCAAACAATGACAAACATTTAATACTGTCATACAGATGTTAACAGCTTAAAAGAGAGGTGTCAAACTGATCCGTGAAAGGCTCATGATCAGGTGTGTTCCTGATTGGTTGGAACAAAAACCTTGAGGCACACCGACCCTATCATGTTTCAGTATGACACCCAAATACAAATTATTTTTTAGACGTGTTTATTTGATTGTAAGTGTTGTATATTTACAGGGATTGTTGTAAAAACCAAGCAGCCTGCAACCATCAGAGTTAAAAATATCTATACGTCCTACAAGAGCTCTCATCTTCCAACAGCTGGTTCCTCATGGAAACAGTTTCAACTTAGTGGGGAGAGTCCAGTTTGAGTGTGAGCAGACAGTGTTTGGTGTCTTTTTTGGCTGTTGAAATGCAAAGAACTGGTTCGAGATTAGCAGCTCCAAACCGGCCCTCAAACTGCGTTAGTGTAAAAGGGGTATTTGTGTTCTTTCTTTCATTCTCCTGGTTCCTGTGTCCATGCTCAGCCCACACGCCTGCCATCAGTGTGCTCACGTCCTCTCATGCTCTCCCGGCTTGCTGATCTCCCTACAATCAGCTAATCACCTCTCCAGTATATCGACCCCATCACTTCTCCCACTTGGTGCCAGATCGTTGTCTCACCATTGTAGTCACTCACTCCAGGCCTCTGTAGTTTTCAGATTTCTTCAGCCTGCCCACGCCACTCACTCTCCTGCACCCATCCTGCCATCCACCATCGACCCTCAGCACTCCACGTCAGCCAACCATCTTCTTCCCACCACTCCACCTCCAATCCCTGTTCCACAAAAAACCTTCTTAAACTGCACCTGCCTCTGTTTCAGTGTCCTGTATCACATCATCATACCAAGTAATGAAATTTAATATGGCAGGAAGTTGGAAAATCTGCAGGGCATCCTATTTCAGGTTTATTGAGTTTGAAGTTTTAACACGTGCACTAAGCTAAATAATCAATTTAAAATATAAATAAATATGTAGATAGTATAGGCAAAAAAAGAGATGCCTGAATGGATACATATGTTAAGAACGCACTTAATGACGGCTGCTAAATGATGAATTTAAATGGGACCATTTATTCCTGATGAAAGGAAGGATTGCTTCAATTGCGCTAAAGCTTTGCGGACTGTTCTCTGATCAGAAGTACTCTAACCAACTGCTCCTTAACAAAGGAGATCTTTATTTTTAGAAAGCATATAGGGACCTTTTCATCTAATGGCCGAGCATTATTCATATGAGTCACTTGCAGGCAGCAGAGGAACGAAGTAGCTCTGGGCCCCGATGCAAGATGATCAAAACAGGCCCATCAGAGGTAAGATGAAGTAATGCCGGGAGCAAATAAAACAGTGGAACAGCTTTAAAATGACCAGCAACAGCGACATGCACTGAAGTGAAGCCATAGAAGTTAAGTAGAAAAAGTGACTTCTGTGCTATTGAAGAGAAGTAAAATGGTAAATGGCTAGTACTCCTATATAGCGCTTTTTCTGGTTGTAGTGACAACGCAAAGCATTTAACACTACGGATGAGCATTCACACACACTTGGGTATAAGGATGTTATTATTTTATATTTTAACTGAAAACAAATAATAGAGGGAGTTCTAAACTGTTGCCAGAACTAAGTCAACCACAGTCACATTTGGCTGAAAGTCACCAAATAACTTTCTCCATTTGTTTCTCAGCTGCCTTTTATAATTAACGCTCCCAAAATCTGCTCCTTTATTGTCGTTTCTCTCTTGCTGTCTCCAACTTTGCTAGACATTAGCTTACTCTTCTTCTTCTGTGGTTTTGCTAGGCGGTAGTAAGCATGTCCATTAGGTAGTTACCATCACCCAGAATTCACTTTCCATGTTCTTTAGACATCAAACTGCCAATTGATCCGTATTTACATTTAATTTAGAAATGTAACTTAGAGAAAATCATTAACTATGTCATTTCAAATAAATAAAACTTTTACATTTTAAACATATAAAGTGTGTGACACCATTGAACAGATGGATTGGCTCACTGAGTACTGTAAATTCTTGCTGCTTCCAAATTTAACACTAATTACAGTTAATTTTGCAGATCTACTGTGTTGTGATATTTTGATATGCATGTGGAGAGTTAAAGGGGGGTCATTGATGCAGTTACATTGCCTGCATATATGATTGTTTTCACAAATATGCAAGTAGTAACATTACAGTCTTGATTTCAAAGCTCAGGGCTCATTGAGAAACAAAGAGCCAGAATACAGAGGGAGGTGTCAGGGAGAGAGCTTCTCCACCATTGCACCTGATGTCAGATCCTTCTTGTCAGCAGCATTATAAGAGGTGAAGCTTCAAAACACAGCAGCAGGTCAGCTGGCTCCACTGTTTTCCTTTTTAACTGCAGAGAAAGGATTGCACTGACAGGCCGGCTGCCTTTCTGCCATGGCACCTTCACAAACTCCCTCTGATCTCCACCTGAAAAAAACCCTCTGAGCTTCACCTCAGTCGCTCCTGAAGCAGACGCACCATTTCCCTCCTTACCTGCTATCTGCTCACTAAACTCTCCATCTGTCCACTACAGTCACTATGTTGTCTGGATTTGCTGTTCACTGATGTCCGCAATAATATAAAAACAGCTACAGTTTCTGACCAAAATGTAGGCATATGCTAAGCAGCTATGCCATGGTTTTTATAAAATAAATTTCATTATATGACCACATTAAAAACTCAGGCATTAGGTGTAAATTATTATTCACATCACATCTCTCAGCCTGTGTTTCTGTGCCACTGTATAGCAGAGGATGCCGGACTGTGATTGATGGCACGTGAGCTGACTTCCATTGTTAGACAAACAGTCTCCTAACCAACATGATAGAAGTCTGGATCCATTTAGCATAAATAGAGAGAATAGCATCTTTCAGGATGGACAGATCCCTCATAAACAAATAAGAAATATATCTAAAAAATGAATGAATGCATAAAAAAGGGGACTTTCCTGACCAACAACTTACTGTATGCAATCATGAACTGGTGTCCAAAGGTCCCGTACTTTGTGGGCAAAACCAGTGGGCACTTTTTTTTTATTCTGCCTGTGTACTCTAAAAAAAAGTATTATTATATCTTTTTTACTCTTAAAATGCAATAATGCTCAATAAAGGAGAATTTAAATGGGAACATATGTTGTAAATATAACATATAAGAGGTACGATGGGGATAACGTCTAGTTATATATTTTTATACAAAATATATTTGACTTTATCTCTGGTTTTATTTGGCCTATCATCATCAAATAAAAACTGGCATGGAGTTTCAAGTTGGTACTTCAGCGGGAAGATGACGGCAGGTCTCAACGTTGCTTTGTTTTTTTGTTGTGACGGCATAAAAAAAAGTAATGTGATTTGATCAAGCCAGTGTGATCAGCGACTCCAGAGGGTTAACCCTAATCTATTCTGCCTTCTATGTTTTATTTGTTTTTATCTTAAATCACCTTAATCAACCCGTTTGGTTCGATACAACAGAATCTGCATTCAGATTCTGGACATAATTTTTATTATTAATATTTTAGAAAAAGAAAGCTGTACAGGAGCTTATTAACAGGCAGCAGATTTGTTACATTTGCATTAAATTAAACTTTTCCTGGATGACATTTGTGACGGGTTCATGTGTGTGTATGACAGGTGAAAATATGTGGATGCTAAAAAGTAAATGCCAACTCAACTGCTTAGGCTCTGCTAATGATGCCCAACGAACATTTCTTAACCGGAAAGCATCTGACATTTGCAATTATCTTACCCAACACCCAAATGGAGGTACAAGGTGTTGAACTGAGTTTTTTATATTCATCAAGTTTAACATCACAAAATGTCACACAGGTTTTTAACTGTTTGTACAAATTATCTCAGGCATTTCATAAGTGCTGTAAGCAAGAACTAAATGTGTAGTAGCGTAGACAAAGCCTGAAGGTTTTGTTCTATATCTGTGGTTGCTACAGAAACATGTTGACATTGATGCGATGAACTGCAAAATAACAGCAGCACGGCCGAGTAGTTGTTGAGCTGAAAAGTCAGAACACTTGGTTCGAAGGTTATCACACAGTTGAACTGGTGTTATCAGCAGTTATCAGCCTCAAAGGTCCGGGGGCAATGAAAGGTAATCGTACAAGTTATTTTATATCAAGAGTCTCGACTTGTAGGGTATTTAATCCAAACCATAATCCTTTTTTTCTATCATTTCACCATGTTAATTTTATTTTCTAGTCCTAAACAGTAGTTTAAACTGAAAGTGAAATGTAACTTAACTGCGACCAGCTTTGAAATGGGCTAATAATGACCTTTTGCATGTACTAACAGCAGACATATTCTAATCCATATGTATGAGGCTTATAACTACTGATAACAGCCATTTAATGGGCTGCTAACATTCTAACAATGCTAACAATAAGAAATGAAAGGCGTCGGCGCCAAGAACAATGAAACTACATTTTTCATTCAAAGTTGTAAAGGAGAAAGAGCAACACGGCTTAATTATTGTAGTATAACAAAGCTGTTAAATATAAAGCAATATTTTGTATCCTTTCTTTGTGACAGAATATACAAGCATCATGCCAGAGAGCTAAATCATCCAAAATCTATCATTGTTCAGGTTTGCTCTCACACTCAGCTGTCACCTCAGCTGCTCTCCTCACTGTACCGCAGCAGTCAGAGAGGACTGTATTAAGCCTGCTTTTTTTTCCATCTCTCTTCATAATGTTGTGCTATTGTTACCTCTGCAACTCAAAACCTAAATCTTCCCTCACAGCATTAAAACAAAGTGATTGTCATCAAACAGACAGGGGGGACATCTGTAAAGGTAGAGCCAAAATACTGTACCTTGCATTTCAAATATCTGTATGCTCCGTATTCACAGTTCACTTTAAGTCAGTACACACAGTCTGAATCATACAAGCTCTACAGAAGAAGCTATCAGACAGTAAAGGGCAGGGGTTATTTACTTAAAATGTCTGGAGGAGAGATTTTGTTCTAAGCCAGCAACTTGTGGATTATGAATTTTGCAGCACTGGCAGAATAATAACACACCCTAGTATGTAAAACACACATTTAACACATTTCTTTCTCCTGGGGGAATGAAACCGCCTCAAGATGGTTATGTTTGTTCTTCTATTGATCAGTCAATCTGTCGGTCTGCCTGCCTGTCTAATACTTTGATTCAGAGCAAATATCTCTGAAAACTCTCATCAGACTGCCATGACAACCACAGAGTTTTTTTCTCTCCTCTCTAACTCTGGCTCACTCTCATCTATGAGGTTTTTATCATTATTATTTATTAAAATTGTGTTTCTTTTTAAATTGAGGTACCAATTTTCTTCTGATGTATCAGTCCCAAACCATTTATTTGGTTGCAATTTCCAACTGAGGTTCTTATGTGAATCATTTTTTAAGCCACCTACAACGGCCGATAGTCCCACTGCAGGAGCTCACAGCAATTATGACTTGGTGTGAAGCTGACAACCAGTAAATACCCCGGAGGGTCTCTTGCAAAGCTGGTACTTTGGACTGGTTCAATTTTTAAATAGCCAGATGCATTTTTCTGCTTAAACTGCAAATTACACACCAGCAGGCAATACAGTGCATTCACATCAATGCACTTTTAACACTGAGTTTCAGCAGCTCTTGCCGTGGCCAATTCATTCCTGCATTGGAAGCTGAACAGTCACGAGAACACCTGATATAAACACAAAGTCGTAGTTATTCAATACTGTAAAACAATAGCGTACTCCTTGAACGCACCTCACAACCAGAAATCATTGAAACGTCTTGCTGCATTCATTGTTAAATGTGTTATTGTCAGGAGGTGATTCAAGTGCTGCAAACGAGCACAGCTGAAATTCAAAGACAATAATACAGGCTTGACAATATGGCCGCTGAGCAAACAATGCAAAGCCTCCCAACAAACACAGACTCACAGAGCGTCAAGAAACATGAATATATCAATGCAATGAGTATCCTCACTATAACAGGCTACTTTTGTCGTAAAAATCTGCACTGACACTAAATCACTGCAATAGCAGGAAAACTGAAAAATCAGGTGGGCCAGATGGGGGTCAGTCACAGCCCGGGTTTTCTGCAGCAGATTTAGAGCTTCACTTTCACCTACAGCTCTCTCAGCATAGTTTTTTTTCTTCCTTTAATGAATCACCAAACTGGCATTTCAGATTTCTCCAATTTAGAGACAATTTAGCTTATTGTGTACAGAGGGCAGAATGCCACAGATATTATTAGAAAAGATGTTCTCTTTCCTTCATGCAGATAAAATAGCCCGCTGTGTCTGCTTTCATCTGTCAATCAGACAAATCACTGGCCACACTGGAGGTAGATGTAGCCTTGAGATTTTTGTGTGAAAGAAAAACTAGTGGAGAGATTGGCATCTAATCTAAAATGAAATTGTTTTGTTTTGTTTTGTTTTTTACAAATATTATAAAACACAAGCTCAGTGGTGATATTAAAATGTGCATATTTATTGCCAAGTTCCTAACAATTTAAAACTGCAAATCCTTTGCCTTGGCAAAGACACGCCAAGGATAAAAACAACAAAAAAAGGAGTGATGGAGTTTGATTTGATTTAATTTCCATCTCTCATATCCTGAGATGGTTTTATCTAATGAATGATCAGTTAAAGGTGCAGTGATTCTGGAGAAAGATCGTTGATTGCGTCAGTATTAGACTCAGCATCCTCTCCAGAATTGCATACTGCACCTTTAATTAGCTCTTTTTACAAATTTGCAGTTGTTGCCTCTAAAAGCTCGGGTCTCTCTTCAACTAGTCCTCAGGTCCCTAAAACAAGGATGACTAATTTTGGGGGAAACTAATCATTAAAAAGCTGTACTGCTTCTTCTTTATCTATATCTGTTTATCCGGTGCAGTTAGAATGGAGGAGACACAGTGTTCACATGGGAATTCAAACTAAACCTTTGTCTTTTTGATTAAAATGATGATAATTCTGCACTGAGCTCTGCCAGCTCTGAATTGTATCTTGTCAGCCCACCTTGCCCCTCCATCTCTAGGATACAGTGTTTACTGAGTGGGTGCCAGGACACAGTGGGATTGTACATAATGTCAGTCCAAGTACGAACAGACTCCACCATTAAATACAATGCCTGCAAAAACACATCAGAGAGGCATGGTTGGACTGTGAGTGTAGGCTTATTCAAGTATTCACTTCACACTCTGATCTGTAGTTTAAATACAATATACATATAGTCACATATGTACCTTACTTTCAGATACATTTTATACCTACAGATTTATTTTTTACCTCTGGTGAACAGGTGCTTGTTTGCCACATTTAATCTGACCAAAGAGGACAATGTATACATTTATACTATTATACTATTATCTGATTTTGCTGGCTGATTTTTGCCAAATAAACTCCTTTTTCTAGGCAGTGCTCAGAACATGTTCTGTTAGCAGGTAGCTTCTTCAAACTGTCTCATCTTCTGTGTTACATCTCGGCCCGACTACTCCCCAGCGTCTGGCCAGCGGCCTTCCATGGTCAGTTCACAGCCCCAGAAGGCTAAAAATCAAACACATCCTGCATTTTCAGTCCTATTACTACTAAGTATTTAATATTCTCGCTACCTTCAAGGGCATCACTTTGTGGGGGAAAATGGTGGGGAAATAAGGGCTCAGATGAAAAAATATTTCAGGCAATGTTCAGCAGATGTGATTTTGTGTAATAGGGGGGTTTTGGTATAACTATGGTGAGAAAAAAATCCATAACGTTGCATCAAATGAAGTCTACGAGTCACCAATCTGAAAATATTCAACATAAAACACACAACATCAACTGCACAGGTAACAATCATCCATATGCATCACATCCACAGCTGTAACTGATTGGTGCATGCTCGCTTTGTGTCATTTTAGAATCAGTATGCTAGTTTTTCTACTCTTCTACTCTTTTGGACAATGATCATTTTCTTGATGGGGACAAAGTCAGCCATTTTTAGAGAAAATGATGCCTATGCTACCTTGTTTCATTCCCCCCTTTCTTTGTCAGAACTCATTCTCATTATATTTACCACATAATACCTAGTGTCTGCATGTTTAATGATATATTGCATAATTCAGTAAAATACTGTGTGACATCTAAAATTGGACTACCAGGTCCATAGCCATGGTTACAATCTACAAATTTAACATCTAGCTTCAATGTCACATAAATGTTTTGAGCTTGTCTATCTGCTGTCATAATGGAACAACTACTTTTTAATATCAGACCTAATATTTTGTCATGTTTACTACAGCTCTGGACACCAGTGTACTGCACTTTCTCACCTAAAGGCCCCAAACCCCCACAGAGCAGTTCTTTCTTACTCTGGCTGATTAAACCTTTCCTCAGGT
>CAFUXE010000018.1:463997-478934 GCA_903364295.1 Serranus cabrilla | reverse complement strand
AAAAATCAAATACAGTAGACACTCCATATTTGGCAATTGAGATGAAAGCAGAAACCACAGACAAAGAAGAAGAATCCACTGCAGAATGCCAAAAAGTTCTATCATTGTAGCTTTAAGGGCTTTCTAGGCTTTATATTTATATACATACTTATATATTCACTTTCATATATGTAAAACCAAACTCAACCTCACACACTGTACTGTGGTGATTTAATAGATCATTAGAAGTACACTTTGAAAATCACAACAAATGTCACATATGTACAGTAGCAGATTAGCACATGGGAGTAAAGGTGGATATGGCACAACATACACAAAGCTTCATAAGATAATCTCTCTGCTCTGGTCAGACACCGGAAACTAAAGAAACATTCTGGATATATAGTTTTCATTCAATCTCGGTAGCAAGTACAAATGTCACTACAAGGCAAGAGAAGTCCTTCAGAGTACAAAACATTAATTTGTCAGGCTGATTTAGAAGGCAATGTTTAGTGTTGGGACTCTCTCGTGTGAATTAAGATTACGGCTGAAGGTAGAGTGGTGTTAAAATTTGGCATTGTCAGTTGTCCATAGTGATGTCCTGGGGACAGCAGTTCCTGGTCAAAGTATCTCAGAAAAGGCTGTCTGAAGTCATGCACGTGGAGAAGGCAGCGGTCAGTCATCCACTTAGGATGTGATGTCAGGCAGAGTGGGTGGGGTGGTAGAGAGTAGCTGCATGAGTTACAGTGATAAGGCCGACTCAGACGATCACACAATGGCAGCCGCTCTTGTCTTTCTCTTTTCTTGTAGGTTCTGGCGACGGAGGACATTCCTGTTCTTGGAATTTCCTGGGAGTTGGGAGAGAGAAAAAGCACCATGACACCCCAGATTGCAGACTTTTGTGGTTTTCGTATTCCTGTTTTTAACCTCCTGGTGTTCTGATGTCCTGCTCATAAAATGACCTGCTGTGATCTAATCACAAACTCATGAAACTTCAGAGCATTCAGAAGATGTATAGATTTCTGAAGTTTATTCACTATAAGTGCAGCACTTTCTAAGCAGTTTAGTCGTGGAAGTCGTGGAAAATACAGAAATCTCCACAATATCTAACATTTTTAAAATCACAGCATTTTTCCATGTTATTCCAAAGGTCTTGGTGTATTTATGTAATATTCTGGATACACATACACATTATATTAAACTCTAAATAAATAATACCTTCATATGTTTTTTAAATTAAAAACAAAAGTTTGATGGTTATTTAGTCATAATTTTTGGAGGGAATTTCGTGTCTTTATTGGCTAACTGTCAGTTCGTGAGGGAGAAATGTAAAACAAAGGTCCGTGGCTGGGCGTAAACGAGGAGCGTTGAGATTCATGGTCACTGACTTAATTCCAAGGCCTCCAATGCGTCATATGTGCACCCCAATTCATAAATATTTAATGTTACATGTACAAAAGCTTTACTGTATTCTGCATTATTAACAGTTATGACAGGAAAGCTAGAACGTCCTTGTTTTTAGCAACTGACCACATCTGCTAATTTAAGTCAGTGAAAGATCCACATGAGCACAACTTGTTCAAGCTGCTTTTACTCATCACCTACCTGATTACTCTAACCAGCTCGTGGAAAGCCTGGTCTACGTTCATACGGATTTTGGCTGAAGCCTCCATATATGTGACCTTCAGTTGCCTGGCCAGCTGTTGGCCCTCTTCCTGGGTTACCTGAAGAAAAGGGGAAAAAAATAAGGAATAATGACTAATGATAAAGATGCAGCACAATAGTTTTCCATTGCAGCTCATTTTCTCAGCTAAAAATATATTCAAGTAAAACATATTGAATATTTATTTTCCAACACAATATTTCTGACCTGAGCAGGGCTTTCCACCGAGCCTTCATAATATCATCCACTCAGAATCATTTCCATTACATAGAGCACTGTGGGACAATATTGTCCTTCAACACCAAAAGTTAAGCATTTTATTTGCATGCACGTCTCATTTTTAAATGGTATTACATTTTGTAATTTCTCAAGTGTAAACGTACGACACATTTAAATGAGCATTTATGCATCTGGGAATGTTTGTTGTTGAAACAGATGTGCATGTAATCTGAACCTGAATAATGAAAAAGGTAATTAGATCCAAAGATAGACGATGCTTCCTGAAATCAACTGAGCAGATAACAAATTAACAAATATGAAATACTGACCAACTATTTTTTTTTTCAAATATTGATAGCGGGGGCGTAAAGTAGAGCCTGACAGATATACCAGTTGACAGATATTATTGGCTGATATTGGCCTATCAAAGGCCTCTCTGTATATGTGTTTTTATGTGTTGCATAAAGTAGCTGAGCGTTAGGTTTTTAGTTTTAATAATTAGTAGTTGGCTGAAACTGAACAGTAATTATATATACTATTAAGCTATTTATTGTATTCCAATTTATTCTTTATTTAGTCAGTTATCATTTATAGAAGTGGCTGTCAATGTAATTCACTGTATGTATAATGTATAATAATATTAAATATTACTCAACAAAGATTTATGTATGATAATGAAGTCATCTGGAAATTTTTGCAGAGTGGTGAGAAATTGGTGCACAATCCATATAAAAAATGTAATTCCAGCTCATAGAATTACTAAACTATATCAGTTATTAATGACTTTTCCTCCACTTAAATCGGTGTCAGCATTGGTTTATCTACCATAAAGCATAAACATATCGTCTGATACATGTTCAGGCTTCTATTTCAGAGTTACCATCAAGCTAATTCGGTCATGTGTTGTAAGTTATCACCCTTATCTATTATGTGGTCAAATATAATGTCTTTAGCATCTACATCTCAGAGAATAAAGTAATAAACCAACAACAGCTAATTTTACACGAGGCATGCCGTCACTGAATGAACCCATTGACACTAAATTAGCTGTATGTGCCTGTGAGGCTCCTTTCCACCATAAGGGGGCGGTGTGCATTCACTGCAGGAAGTGACGAGCGACTGCATACCAACAGGCAGAAAATTCATCATTTCATCACACTCCCTTTTCTCTCCATCCATCCTCCCCTCCTGACACCACCATTTCCACCGCCTCTCTTTTATTCTCTCACTCACATCCTGTTGTATCTTAGCAGCTCGCTGCAGCTGCAACGCTTGCTTCACTTTCAAATATGCAAATGTGAGTCCTCCAGACTGGTTGATATCATCTCTTCAGATGATCAAGCGTGTATGTTTGTCAGTCAGTGGGTTCAGATCTCTGCTGCAATCTGTTGGACTTACTTGTCTCTGTAGTTCCAGATCTGCTTTGTTTCCTACCAGGATCATAGGGAATTCATCTCTGTCTTTCACTCGGAGAATCTGTCTTTGGAATTTGTAGATTTCTTCAAAGCTGTAAAACATATTGCAGAGTTTTTTTATGTGGTGTTTGCTGCACAACAGGTTATATAGGGGTTTTAAGTGCAGATGCATACATTCATCTAAAAAATGCACAAACGCACGACATCCCTATGTAGCTAAATGACCCACCGACGCACACAAACACGCCCATCACCCAGAAGTTGGGGTCACGGCCAGTGTGGATCAGACTGAGAGTGTCAGAAAAGAGGTTACAGAACATAAAATGTGTCTGTGGCTCTGCTCGGTGCACTGACCTGACCGTTGTCCCTCTATAATATAAAAGGCCATATGCACTTTTTCAACCAAACAGCAAATAAAAATGTCAATCTGGGGGGAAAAAAAAGAGGCAGAGTGCAACCACAAACCCAGGACGGCATTCCAGCCACGGGCCCGCAGACAGCTTGGTGAGCACATAGTAAATCTGGAAAGACTTGACTAATATAAATGGAGGAAGGAAAGACTGTTTACAACATAAACATTGGGAGGGGGCTGTGGGTAGAGGCAGGGGAATGCAGCCCGCTGCACGGCTGGGCAGGGACACAAAGACAGGGAGGAGGGGGTGTGACAGAATGACTACATGCAGAATACTATGTAGCGTAATGTGAAAACTATTTTAAAGGTGACTTAACTTCACATAGCAATGAGTCATTGAGAAATGCTCTTTAACCCTTTGAAATCAAACCCCAATTTTAATAGTATTTATAGTCTGCATTTGTCTTACTCTGCAATAGCAAACTAATGTATTTACGTTCAATAATTTTCTCTATTCATGATCGTTTTTATTAGTCGTGGCAGGGTCCGCCATTGCATGCAGGTGAAATTTTAATCTCAATTTTATCAATCTCTTAACGGTTTACTTTTTATAAAACAACTTCAGTTTGCTTGGTTGCATTTTTGTTGTATTTTCTGACAAAGTAGTAACTCCAACAGTGTTAGCTGAGCATTTAAATTGCACTTGCCGTTATCACGGTCACAACAGGTATCGCCAAATCAACAAGGACGAAAATCTTAAGGATAACTGCAGAAATAAATGGGTTATCTACCTGCTATACAGACTCTGTATTTGTGGTGTGTGGTTGTTCCAGCACTTTGTGTGCCTACTGCATTTTGCCAAGTGATAATACAGTTGGTTATGCAGGCTTCGGAAGCGTAGGCATTGGTACTGAATTAAATAACTGGATCGTTCTCACTATAGGAGCATGGATACACACTAATTTGATTGAAATGTAAAAACACCCACAAGGTTGCTCTGCTGTACTGCTTTGCCTCTGGTACAATGAGGTATTTATTTTAATCATTTTTAAACAGCTTATACTTGGATTTTTTTTTTTTACGCATTTCCATGTAGTTTATACCTGCTGGAGGGCCACATAGCTGCACAGAGAAAGAAAAGAAATAGACCAGTGGCATAAAAATAGAGATGAGCCGTGGTCAGTGTAGCATCTTCAGTTGATTATAATGAATGCGCTCTGCTGCGGGAACGCTGCAGCAGATGTGTCGTGGCGTGTCCGTGTGCCATGTTTTCTTTTTTTCAATTCATAATCCTTAAGATTTAAGCCTAAAAAAGATTGTTCCATCTCTTTATGGAAGCTAATTGATGTTTACACTGGGTGCAATACTTAACGACTGTTTCATACAGTATGATTGCACCACAACACCAAGTGGAAATGTTCTAGATATCTTGTGCATCTTTTTATATGCACTTCCCCAAAATGCAACCTGACATATTTGGTCTTTGGGAACTTTGAGATCTCCATTCAAATTTAAAATAAAATGTGCACATGTGAAGTTGCACTGCATGACCTTGACTCACTTTAAAAACACAGTTGAAGTAGTCCACGTCATGACAGTTTCAGAAGCTATAAAATTCTTTTCAAGCCCCTTAAGTTTTTAATTGTTAAACACATGCATTGTTTAAATAGCTTCAAATAGGAAATTAAGGTACACAAATAAGTGAATTCAAGAGAACAGGATGAGGGAGTAATGTTGAGAACAAGAGAAAATGACAACAAGAACAACAACACAGGGGTCCGGAAGTAGAAGCGGCAACAAGTGAGAGTATCGGTGCAAGATTTATGGTTTGAGTAGAGCGAGAGGCGGGAGGCGGAGAGAAAGAGAGAGAGAGTGTAATTGTGAAGAGTAAACAGACATGTGCAAACAGAAAGAAAGAGAGAGAAGTGAGCTTATAGCTGTGAGTTTGCACATGACGAGAACTGTCACTCACCTTCCTCTGTCAGTGACTGAGAAGACGAGCAGGAAGCCCTCCCCTGTCCTCATGTATTGTTCTCTCATGGCTCCAAACTCTTCCTGTCCAGCCGTGTCGAGGACTAGAGAGAGTGTACACACACACACACACACAACAATGCAAATGACGAACAAAGAACAACTTGTACCAAAATAAGAGTTTTGCAATCAATTCCTCGAATACAATATAACACAATACGTGTGTAGTCTTTGTGCGTTTACTTTGGTCATGTTTGTTCAGCAAAGTGCACTTACTGTCAAGCCTGGCCGCCCTTTCGTCAATCACACACTGCTTGGTATAAGAGTCTTCAATAGTGGGGTCATAGTCGGTGACAAAGTATGACTGCATGAGAGAAAGACAAAAAAGAAAGAAGAAACTGTGAATATGTCTGGAGTTTATACATTATGTCAGGTTCCATATCAATTGTTTCAAATATTCAATATACACTGATGTATGCAATGACTGTATAAAAAACAACATCCTTTTCTGTTCTATACTAACAGGAAATGAAGCAATTTGCGCGCTGTGCAAAGGCAATCAAGTTGCGACTTCAGAGTAACACTGCCAGTTACACTTAAAGACATGTTTGTTTTCAGTTTCTTTGTTTTCTGAGGTGTTCCTGGAGCTGTTTCACCACCATCCATAATTCATTTTTGCAGCTGTGAGCAGCTCTTCCATTTCCTCTGTGAATTGCATGGTGAGAGAAAAGTGCCCATTGCTTACAGTCTGTTCTGAGTACTCTGTATTTTGCCACCAGCGCCAACACCATAGAAATGGAATGAGAGTGGAACGGACATTGAACTGTTTACTGTGGTCATCTGACTGGTTCAAAACAAAATGGCAATTGTTGTTTGTTGTTGTTGTGATGTCAGTCAGTGGAGCTGTAATGTAAAACATTGATTCAAAAAAGGTTGGGACGCTGTGTAAAATGTAACTGAAAAAGAATGCATCAAATTCAGAATGAGTGTATGTACTTAAACAATAGTTTGACAGTTTCAGAATGAGATATTTTGTCTTTGTGCTGAAGTCAACTGAATGTAAGTCTCAAAGGATTTGCAAGTCATTGCATTCTGTTTTTATTATGTTTTTCACAGCATCACAACTCTTTTTGGAATCAGGGTTGTATGTCGGCAGCAAGCTATTTCATATTAGCTAACTAGCTTGCCTGTCTCTGGAGCAGCTGTCCGCACTCCTCCTGGAAAAGTAGTCTCCCATTGAAAGCATGGTGGAGTTAGCAAGCTAGCAAGCTAACTAGCAAGTTGTTGTTTAGTTAGCTACCTAGCTTGTTAATCCTGTCAGGCTTTTCTGCAATCTTGACACTTGGTATATTAAACGTTAACTTACGTATGCAGTGACTAAGTTTTAGCTGTTTACTACATTTCTGTAAGTTATGCTAAAGAGTTTGACACTATGTAACTCATGTTGCAGTATTAAGTGCCTTAGCTTGCTAACATGTAGCTAACATTAGCCTGCTAACAGCCAACTTGTCCTTTCTTGTGGACATAGAGTGCTAAAATAATGATATGATGTGCTTAAATCTAATAGTTTTAGCTAGAAACAGGCATTTACTTTTAGCCTCTCAGCCTATGGTTGTGTATTGTGGCAATGATAGTTTCCCCCCGGTGGGCGTGGCGCTCTGTCTCCATGTTGATTTAAATGTCCATTCTACTGTAATTCTATTTCTATAGCCCTACTGTATGTACTGAAATCCTGCTTGGAATGAGTATGTGCCAGGGATTTGGGCCACAGTGACTAAAATCAGCTGGCTGCATAATGAATGGATATGAAAACAAACAGCCACTCTGTCCTTGTGTTTTTGGTTACAACAGCCTCACTGACCTCTACCTTTACAACCGTACTGCAGACAGGAGGTAAACACAGTGTCTGCAGACACTTGCACAAAAAGTGTCATGTAAATACTCCCTCACACAACAACCGCTGCTAAGGATGAGCTGCTTTTCATGCTAATAACACGTTTACAAGACGTTTTCCTCAGTTGCAGCAGTCACACCACTCACTCCTGAAGGCTTTGATTCTTTCATTGTGGGGCCAATATCTCGTCTCCTAGTAACCTAAACTGGAAGGGTGGGGCCGGGGGGCAGGGAGCCGGGAGGAGGAGGAGTCATGCATTTTTTACATTTTTCCCATGTTTTGTAGTTCTCGCTCTCTTCGGGGACTAGTTAAGTGGTGACAGCTGAGGGGAGTGCTCGGGGAATGTCAAACCAACACCCTAAAACACGAGCGATCACGAGTACAGAAAATCCTGACAAGATTCCCTGTTGTTCAAACAACAAAGCAAATTAAACTTTTACATTTAAAGTCACGTTTGTGTGTGAAACTGTGTGTTGTTTCACACAAGGCGTGCCTGTTTGCTGCTACTGGGCAGCCAGGAACACATGAGAGGGATTGCATCAGGTGTATTAAATGTCACATCTCATCTCATCTGACTCTTTGAGGAACTTATAGACACTTGATACAGATCAAAAGAGGCAGATAAATGAATTATGAACTGGGCTCAGCATATATATCTGGATGACCTATATTATAAACAGATTTCAGCCTTTTACAGAGACATCAGTATATAAGCTTAGATGTTGGCTAATAAGTAACTGTAGTACAGACATTTCAGGTCATTTAGAAACTGAGTCTCTATTTACAGCGTCAAATGATTATTTTCATTATAGAAAATACTGAAGCTGTTTTGTGGTGCGCTTCAGATTTGTGTTTTTTTTCCTTCTATTTATATTTTATACAAAATATAAATCTCAGATACTCTTTTTGGTAGTTTTGGTACAACTGAATGTTCTTAAAATTGCTTATTTCATATTATTCATATGTTATTTTGTCATATAAACAAAATTTCATCATCGTGATATTATTTTTGGGCCAAAATCACCAGAAAATACTTAATAATTTTCATACAACCCAAGATAATGTATTCAAATTCCTTTATTTGACCAATTTAAAACTATTATCTTATTAAATCCTTACACTGAGAAGGTTTAAGCAGCAAAAGTTGGCATTTTCTGCTTGAAAATTAACTAAAACTATCAAGCATTACCAAAATAGTTGCTGATTAATATTCTGTTGATTAACTAAAAGAAGACGCTGACTGTACGAATCCTGCTCAGCACTCATAAGACAGGAAATATCAGTCAACTGGTTTTGGGATGCTTTGATGAGGCATAAAAAAATTTAATTTCCATAAATAATGTTTCTCTTATTTTGCACTCAGAGGAAAATCAATCAAACTGGCATTTGTTTATTCATTTAAAGAATGGCTTTTATCTGATTTGTTTGTTTATATCATTAGCCAATATACTGTCATCACTTTGTGTAACTCTCAAACATCAATACCAGTAACAGCCTCGAGCTCTAATCTTGATATGTGGCTGTTTGTGATTCCAACTTACTGCCTCTTGTGTACAAACTCCTTCTCCTCACCTGCAGCTGCCTGTTGTTGGAGGAGCTGCAGGTAATCTCTCCCTCTCACTCTCCTGTCGCTCTGCAGCATGCTGGCCTATGTCACATCCACTCACCACTGTTCAATAATTCATCAGTATTACTGTGTATCTTCGAACATGCTTCACTGCACTGCACTGCCAATGTGCCTTCAGACGACCAGACAGAGACAGAAAGAAAGAGAGAAAAGCTGCTTGTGTTTCGTGTCC
This sequence comes from Serranus cabrilla, assembly GCA_903364295.1. NCBI lineage: Eukaryota > Metazoa > Chordata > Actinopteri > Perciformes > Serranidae > Serranus > Serranus cabrilla. Next base: position 469,642 of record CAFUXE010000018.1, on the reverse strand, counting down.
CTCCCACCGCCCGTACCACCACTCTCCCAGCCGTTGCTTCAGCACGTGACCTGGGCTTCCCGTCAACCTCTTATTCCTATTCTGTCAACCTCAGGCAGCCGCATTGAGCACTGCACTCCTCCAGCTATTCCTCCTCTCCCTCCACATGCATGGGTAGTGGAGCTGCCTTGCTCTCTGTTCTGGCTGAGCTGATTCTCTCAGAGCCGTTTCCCGTGATAGATGAGGCTGTTCTGCAGTGCCAGCAGCACCACAGCCAGCTCTAACTGGGCTGTAGCTCGGCCTGGCCGGGCGTTGGGCCGCGTGAGCAAGTGCAACATGACTCAGGAGGACTACCAATAACTATGTGACATAAGCCAGCCTGAGTCATGTCCAGTAATACCAGCAATAAATCATTATATTAGTCCATGACTTCATCAGATCCTCAACAGAAAGAATCCGGCTGTTTGAGCTGAGTGGAGCTGCCCCGCAGCTCTGGGGAGCAAAACCATCCACCAGTTACTAATACGTCATCAAACCTTAGTTGTTTTTGACCACTCAAAGGAGCAAAAACACTCCAGAAAGTTAGGATTGCTTGCTTTGTTAGGTATCTTTTAATAACACAACTTTGCCCATTCCATTTAATCGTATAGTGTTAAAGTTCTTGAATGGCTGCTTTTGTTAAGACAACAGGGGTGGGAATCATGATACAACACTATCACAATACGATGCCCACAATACCAACAGTATCAGATATAGCGATTCTGCGATACTCAATACATTGCAAGACAATAGTCTCCTTCACATCACAATATCTGTGTAACTGAAGAAGATAAAACACCCCTAAACAGGCAGAAAGCAGGATTTTAAGAAACAATTTACAACAAAGCACATGAAGTTTTTGCTTTGTGCCTTTTTAAAGGGATAGCTCAGGATTTTGGATATTAAGTTGTATGAAATACTTGCCAGAAGTGTAGTGGATGTAGAGCTATTAACTTACTTGGCGAGCTCCGATGTCGGAGTTTTGACCGTTTCCTATCATAAAATAGAAAGTTCCGAAAGGTTTGACTCCAAAAAACTACATGTACACTAAAAGGTCACCCTTTCCACCACAAAACAATGGTCCTCATGCATATCATAAACAAACTTCACTTGGCGCTATTTTGTTTCTTGAATAAGCCAGTAAACCCAATGACCACGTGTAGTAATATTCGGCCGGCTGCAGCTTTACAATCGGAACCAGCCAGAACTTCGACACCAGAGCTCTGCATGTTAGCTAATAGCTTTCCACCTACTACACTACTTGCAAGTATTTCATACAACTTAATGTCCAAAAACCTAAACTATCCCTTTAAAGGCAAACACACACATACACACACATAATCTATTGCAAGAAGATGTAACACGATATATTCTGGTATCAATATTTTGTCCCGCCCCTTTAAGCACCGCTAGTAAAAGTGCCAAAAAGGGTTTAGTGAAATGTCCAGGTTATTTGTAAGCAGGCAGGTGGTGTCAGGGTTCCTTGTCTTACCTGCCAAACTATATTACAGGTGGAGGGGGCAGACAGATTTCTAGACACCTTTCTATGAAAACATTGGACAGCTGTCATAAGGAGACAAACACAACAGCTCAATTCTTAAAGTGTGAGTGTAGTATGGGCAGTACACACACACACACACACAGATGGTTCACTGCAGCCTGTGTGCACTAGATCTTAAAAGATTCACTGCTAAATGCCCTCTTCTCAGATAAATTATCTAGCTGCATTCACCGCACAGCACAAGCCACTAAGGCATTTACAGCAGGAGTGTTCTGCAGCAACTTTGCAGAGCTGAGTTAAATTACTATTTAAACAGAACCAACATGCTGTATAACAACATGGTGCTCAAAAAAAACCTAAGCACGAGCTCCAGCTTCACTGAGGCAATCATTAGGCCAGTGCTGACATGAACACCAGCGAGGGCGTGTGTGTAAAACCAGGATTACTGACATCCGAGGATTTTTACCTCTGCTGAAAGAAATTAGTAGGTGCATAAGCACGCAGTACAAAGAAGCACAATTGATAGATTAAGAGAGGGACAAATCAAGAAGCCTGCAGAACCGAGCTGCAGCACAGTTTGGATGTTGGTGGCAAGGTGGGTCAGGCCACACTCGGCCCCGGTCAGCTCACCAGGAAGGAAACTCCACCTCTGCAGCAGGCAGCTGGCCCGGGCCGAGCCTTCGGGTGGTGGTGATGTCACAGACGGCATGTTCCCCGACCCCGCCTACCCACCAAAGTCCAAACCTGTCAGTCAGTTCTCCTCCAGCATTCCAGCCATACATCCCAGCCCTCCACCCACACACAGCACATGCACACCAGGAAAACATTAAGAGGCCTGTTTTCACCATGAGTACAGAGCCGGTGGACGAGTCTCAGCTGCAGCAACTTCTGTTCTCTGTCTGGATGCTTTCACAGAATGAACAAAGGAGAAAGTAGGGCTGGGCGATATCGGGAGAGCGACCATATTGTGGGATTGACTATTGGCCTTTTCACAAAATATTTACACAATAAGGTTTTTGACTTGGCTTATGCATTAATACAATATCCAAAATCTATGACAATGTCAATATCAATCAATATATTACCCAGCCCGAGGAAAAAAGCAAAGGAAAGAGTCAAGAAATGAGGAGTGCAACTAATGACTACATTTATTATTGATCACTGTCTTGATTATTATTTTAGATTCATGAATTAATAACTTGAGGCACATCACGTTTTCCTACGGTCCAAGTTAATGTCTTCAAACTCATCATCCAATACCCAAATGAACTCAGTTAACATGAAGCTCAAACCAGAAAAGCTTGAGGTCTGCGTCATTTGGAAAAAATATGTAAATAGCATTATTTTGACTGATAATAAAACTGAGATATGATTTACAATGTTGTTTTCATTTAATTTTAATCTAATTGAAAAATACATTAAAATGATCAGTGTGATTTCTTTTTGCCCAGATTTGTCTCAAACTAAGATTTTTTTCCTTAGTCCTTAGAATACGTTTTGTGGGCAGAACATCTCTGCTGCACCACATTACTCAATTCAGATGATGATTTTGACATATTTTTTTGCCTTTAACAAATGTTGCTCCTGTGATTTGGATATTGCACTCATCCATTCTGCGATTTCAATCAAATGTCAATAATCGTGTAGCCCTTCATAATTATCAAATTTTCAGTTGAAAAAATTCCATTTTCTCAACTAACTGACAGACACTTTCAGAAAAACATTAGTCAACTTCATCATTCATCATCAGTGATGCATTTAAAGACAACTAGTGATGGCCCCATCTTTGCAGAAGCACAGCATCAAATCAGTGTGTTTGTCTCAGGTTTCTTTTCAGCCGAAGCTGCTCTTGGGTCGAGACGTAAAGCAATAAATCCTGTCTGACTGCTGGTTGCCAGCCTCAAGGAAAGCAAGAACGGGTGATAGTGTAGGCGTGTAATCAACATCATGCTTGCACTATGCACCCACTTCCTCTCCACACAAACAGCTTTACGAAAACTAAATATAGATCCTTTTCCATCTCTGTCTGTTATCCTACTTGTTTGGTTCGAGCCGCCTCTTTGGCTGTTAACCAATATAGCATCATTAACTACACAGAGTGCAAAAACCACAGATTCAGCACCAACACAGAGAAAACTGAGATTTCCGCTTAAAAAAACAAAAACATGGGCAATTAATTAGCAAAAACACACTGCACCTACACAGTTGAGGGGAAATGGTGCGTCTGCCTACTAGATCGTCATAATGAGAGGGAATGCTGAGCTAAAACAAATAGTCATCAACACCGCTAGGAGTTAATTACCTCATGCATATGGCCCGGTGCCTGCTGAGAATTCACAGACCTTGACTGCAAAATCATCAGCCGTAGTTAATCTTTAATTAAAGGCAAAAATGTATATTGAAGACCATTAAATTGTGTTATTCCATGAAAAATTCTGGCAGCGTCTGCACTATTCCCTACCCTGCTCATTCCCCTCAGCAACCCAACAAAGCCTCACACACAACCTTTTTCTGTCATTCAGAATTGTGGAAGTAACGTTGCTCAACTCAAGTTCCTGACAACCCCAGAACACCACTCACTTGTTTTTTCGCACATTGCAGACTAAGAAAAAGTCACAAAGACGTAGTAATAGCTCTGGATGGAGGAGTGGGTGTGAAAATGAAGTGAGCGTGGTTTCGTGCATTTTGCAAAAACGAACTGAAGGTGAGCAACAACACCCTCAAGACTCATGCTATTGTTTGCGCAAGTTTAATCAGTAAGCGTTGTTGGTGGAACATTGAAGAGAGAGTCATTGTGTTTAACAGCACAAGGATCTGAATCAATGAAACTCGTTCTTAAACTGTGTTGATGTAACGCTCCTTAGCTGTTGGACGTGTTTGTCTGAGATTATGATTTACTATCAGGAAATACCAAGTGTATGAGGAGAAGCTTAAAGGGACAGTTCACCCCATAATCAAAAATACATTTAGCGTATTATCACTAAAGTTATTAATCCACAGACCTTGTTGTGAACAGTTTCATGTAGGAACTATACTAGAAAGAAAATAGTTCATATGTGAAACTGCTCATAACAAGGTCAGTGGATTATTTTGAGTAACACGGCCATGATTAGAGCCCGAGCGATAAGGATTCTCGAGACTGATGCTGATGCTGATTTTAGAGCGGGAAAATTCATTGATAATCAATGTAATTTTTTTTAAAAAGGGAGGATAAATATGTATTTTTGGGGGTGAACTGTCTCTTTAAGTTTCACCAGACTGATCCTCGCACTGAGTTCTGCTGACAGAGCAAACCAATGGTACAGACTGAGACATCAGCACCAAGGAGCTGCTGGGTAGGCGTGGCCCCCACACGAGGCGAGGAAGGGTGGGGTGGAGTGGTGGGGGGGGGTGCGACTGCCCTCCAGCTGACAGGTGAAACATGTTCAGTGGGCCACAGCCAAGTGCAGCAATTTCAATTAAGGCCACAAACGTCATGCCAGACAGTCTGGAGCCTGCCAGGTCGCACCCTCAGCGAGACGGCAGCAGAATGTGACACAGTGTGATGATCCACTTGTGATGGCACATCAAGACGTGACAAGTCCGACATGTTGCATGCTTATAAATACATCAAAAATGTAGATTGGCATTAAATATTCAAGCCTACCTTTCTTTCTAGGGATTACCCCTGAAGGTTAACTAACATTTATATGACTGACAAGGTGTAATGGTTTTTTTTGTACCTTTATAATGGGAACAAATCTCTGTCGGCTGAAACCTGTTGTAGTTGGTGACCTGCTCCATCACTTTGAGTTACTTTGACATACTTTTATTTTACTCTGACATACTTTCTGTATGTCTGTATAGAGATGATCTCAATACCAACATTATCTTTCTATACCAAATACACATTTTCAAAGTTTGACTGTCATTGAACGTGATTAGAAAAAGAACATTGAAGACAATAACTCATATGACATACATGGATTCTAGGTTAAACTTTACCTGAGTACCACACACACCAAAGCAGTGCAGCACGGGGCATTGATCGAAGAAAAGAGGAATTTGACTGGGGGCATCGGTGTATCACTTCCTGTTCCTAAACAAGCGCAGGTTTAACCTTTGCCGAACCTCTTGGGTCAGACTC
>CAFUXE010000018.1:418654-447647 GCA_903364295.1 Serranus cabrilla | reverse complement strand
ACACACACACAGACACACACACACACACACGCAATCCCTGCTAACTGTAACTGTAATTATAGAGTGATGGTAAAGATGCCCTGCAGCTATCATCATAATGCAAACCTCCAGAAATACAAACTGTACTTTGTTTCATTGTATCTACATATTTTCTCACTATACTGTAAACCATGGATTCCCAAAATAAAATGTAATGTGAACTACTAACAAAGCAATGCATTATACATACCGGGAAAAGTGACCAGTAATATGACCAAAGAGAAAAAATAAATAAATAAGATATTGCCATTTAAATTTGAATATAACAATTGTTTATTTAATCTCATTCAAGTCTTACATTGCTTTTCTTCCTGTTTTTTTTACCATGAAAGACACTTCATAACTGTATCTTGAAAAGTGCTTTATAAATAAATGTATTGTTATTGTTATATAACTCTCTGTCAAACACACACAAAGACAGAAGCATATCATATAAATGACGAGCTCTGCATTATATCATATTTCAGATCCCCACAGGTAGATTTTAACTTTTTTTTTGTGGATGCAGAAGTCTAAAGTACACTGCTTTATTGTTACATGCCCTGATTTATTGTCAGCATTGCTTGATGGGAACAGTACAAACATTTTCTCTACATCAGGTAGTCCCTGGTAAGGTCTATTGATTGCTGTAAATAATAAAAAATAGGATGAATCTTCTGTTATTATACAAGTTATTAGCAATGCACCGGAAGTTACATTTCAAAACTGAGTGATTGTCACAATTAGATTATCAAAATTACGCTCAGTATATCTTAGAAATGTGTGATATAATGCTACAGTTACTTTATTAACAAGTCCCTTAACAAAAGCGTGAGGTTTTGTTATTCTAATCATCCATAGCATAAAGAGTCAACATGTTTATCTTGCACACTGAAGTGGTGCCATGATAACTTATCAGTGAAAACAAAGGTGACAGACTCTGACTCAGGCATCCAGCCTGAAGTGCAGACTTAATCCAGTTTATCGGAAATGACAGACTTTACTTCACTGTGTACAATCATGTCTTGTATTATGTCAACATGCCAATTATATGTCATGTTATGACAAATCTTAGTGGAGGATTAAACTGTGCAGAATACCACCACAGTGTCTGCTTCGACACCTGTGGCGCCCCCTGGTGGCACAAGAGAGAAGCTGAAAGTGAAACTGTTCTTCAAAGTCCAGATCAAGAGCATTTAAGTAAATAAAAATGGCTTCAAACATTCATATTAATAGTTAATTCATATCCATAGGTGTGATAGTGTTGCTTAAGCTTAAGTCTCACCCATGCAGGCCTAAAGTTCTGAGGACAGGCTTGTTTGCAGCAAAGAAAATTGTAAACAACAGTGGTGGCAGAAACCACATACCACAGTGTAGAAACGCATCGAAATATATTTGTAGTACCAAAGGTAAAAGTTTTCATTATGCAGAATGGCTCTTTTCAGAATACATACATTACATTACTGGACTATAATTATATATACATTGATGTTTAATGTTGCAGCTGAGCTGGTAAAGATGGAGATAATTTTAATTACTACACGAAGTTTAATCTACAATAATGCATCATAATTCATTTGTTGATTATATTCCATATTATTAGAAAGAATTCTGCACATTTCAGTGCTAATATAACATAATATGTTGTAAATATCACATCTACTGTTTATATTTGTTATTTAATATCTGTAGTATAAATATTTTTTAATAATTCAATATATTTCTCCATTTCAGTCATTTGTTTGTTGTTCTTATGTACCAACAAACGACGGTAAATTCCTTATATGTGAACACCTTCTTGGCAATAAACACAGATTCTGATTCTAAAGTTAAAGATATTTAAAAATGTAATGTTAGTATTGTACTTGAGTAAACATACTACTACATAGGTTCTACTACTGCCAGAGAAATACAATACTAGAAAGACACCTGAGAGGATGAAAAGCAGAAGTGGATTGGACTCTGTGCTTGATGCAAAATATAATAAAACCACCATAAATTCACAGACACAGTATGAATCACAATAAAAAAAATATGAGGAACTAAAGAATTTATCAGTGTTTCTTTGTTTATCACTGTTTATTACTGTCACTCAGACAGAAATCATTACATAAACACAGGGTGCACACACTATGAGGTTTAAGGTTATGGAGGTTAGATGTGATTGTAATAATTATGGCTAATATAAATCCAAAGAGGCACTTCAGCTCATGCAGTAGCTTGGCCGTGACAGCGCTGCCAGACAGCCAGCTGTTTATTTCCACAGCTGAAGCTCTGACCTCAAAGCCACCTCTCGGCCTTTATCTAACCCCCCGGAGAGGAAGATTTTTACAGATATTGAAAATGTATGACCGGGGTTGTGACCCTTTAATCTGGCATATTCCCAGAAATGTCCCTTTACTCATGAATTATAAACAGGAGGGCAAGTGGAATATGTAACTCTCTGCCAGCACTAATCCATCTCCATCTCATTATCACAGTGACAGTAAAACTTGCAGATGGCTTTGAGAGTACCTTTGAAATCACAGCAATAAATTATCTTCGGTTAAAAGAAATCACGTCCCTGACAAGGATATGTGTATTTTACAGTCTTGTCAATTCAGGGGAACTGATGGAACTAGTTCCTATCACTTTCACGCTGTGCAAGATATCACACGAAGCATCTGAGGAATTCTAATTAGAGCCTGGAGCTGCGAGACCGGACACAGCAGGAGCTGCAGGCAGGAGTCCCTTCACTTTGGGACACGACCATCTTTGGGTTCTTTTACTAAACGTCTACCATCGTGCCACATGTGCAGTACAAGTTTCCAGGAGAAAGCACTCAAACTGTACAATCAGAGAGTATTCATCCAAACAGTTATTTCTATATATAGAAAGTGGGAAGAAACACCCTCTCATTTACTTCACCTCCGTCTCCCTTATTAAAAGTTGCCCTTTACATGTCCTAAAATGTCTATTGCCAGGATTAGTTAGAGTCCAAGTTATTTCATCAAAATGTATTGTCACTCTACTATTGGTGGAAGAAGTATTCAGATCCCCTATTTAAGTAAAAGTTTTAAATTTTTAAAAAATTGACATTGTCTTTATAAAAAAAAGAAATATAAATATTAAAGGAGCAATGTGCAGGATTTAAGGAAATCTATTGGAAGAAATTAAAATGTAAAAAATCCAACAATTTTAACACTGTAGTGAAGGCCACTGTAAAGTCTCTACATGCTTGGAAAAGGGAGGGGCAAGCAGAGGGGCATGCAGTTGGTTGCAATCCCCAACCTCACAGCTAGAGGCCACTAAATCCCACACACTACTCCTTTAAGTGTCCAAAATTAAACTGCAAGTTAATGAATGAATGAATGAATGGAAAAACATTTCTTCATTCTTTTAATACATATGTTTATTGAAAATTAAACAGGAGAGGGAAAGAACATTATTGAAATGTAGTTTTCAGACAGAGGTGATGTAAAAAAAAGAAAAGAAGAAGATAACAGCATGGAAGCAACTGACCATAGAGAGTTCTTAATTCGCTGTGATGAAAAGACTGAAATATGGATGATAAAGAGAACAGCAGATGACTTTTACAAAGTCAGAGGGATCAGCTGGACCAGAGACGTCTCAGACATTTGACTTCTTTTGGGAGAGGTTGATCTTGTCGCCGAGACTCAAGGCCATCCCCTGTGGAATGACGGAGGGAGGATTTATTGCAACAGATTTTATACACACTGATAACAACACAAAGCATGTAACAAGGTATTTCACATATTCAGTGGAGTCCAAGTCCAACTTTTAGATTAAATATAATCCTTTCAGGAGATTGAGAGCAAATAAATTAAACTAAGCCTTTACTTCTCCGATGCATTAGGGTTCGTGTTGCAGCAGCTGTGACCCACCTGACTTTTGGCTCTAATGCGTATGTGTCCGTTGACAGGTGCGTCCGGCCCCAGGTGGATGGGCTTCTCGATGCTGACATTAGCCAGGGCATCTTCTCCAAAAATAGAGCGAGCGTAAAGGTTGGCAGCCATGAAGCCGCAGAAGCCAGACAGAGCCTGGAGTGTACGACAGAAAGAGAAGACTTTAATATTGCACAGGATATTAATATTGCAACAAGGATTGATTCACAAAAACAAGAAACATAACTTCATTCCTGTAACTGATACTATTACTTTGTAGAATTGCTTTAGAATCTATATATCTTTTATTCATTATTATTCTTAATTTGGCACATTTGTTTGTTGCTTATGTGTTATTATTATTTATTGTATTTTACTACTCCTGGCCACTGGTTAGGATGCAGATGTTTGCATACTTCATTATGTTTAATGTGTATATGTTTGAAAACCCAATGAAAACATTTGAATATGATGGGCTTGGTGATACGTTACTGACGTTAAAGTTGGACCACCACATTTAAAAGCCCCATTTAATTGCCTGTTTAACTTATCGTTGGGTGTCCTATCTGCCATCTACTTTGCTGCATGTGACGTCTCATACCAACCTTCTCAGGAGTCAGACACTTCATGTTGGTGGACTTGAGGATATGCTGAAGGTACTCATTCAGATCGGTGATGTTGGTGTTCACCGTCACCTACGACACAGAAAGATCGTTTCACACTTGTTAATTTTTATTGATCCACAGTAGAGGGAACTAGAGGAACCCAGGACATATCTTACTCAACATGTCAAACAGACAGTATTTTTCTGGGACTACCACTAAGTATTAATGCAAAGCTCACCTTGTTTTCCCATTCAAACTCAGCCCACATCTGTCTGAATTCTGCATCGGTGCAGGCGGCTGGCTGGATGTAGTCCATGATGTCAATGTGGATGTCACTGAGGACGACGCAGTTTCTGTCACTAGCAGCTCCCGACACATCATAGACTGAAAAAAGAAAGAGTCAAACATTCTAAACATTCTGTAGTTTCACAAAGCAAACATTAGTTGAATAATAATAAATAGAATCTTACCAATGTTGCCGAATATAATGCCGTTCTCAGTAGAAGCCACTTTAACGTTGGCCTTGATGTTAGCGAAATCGTGAGGAGCCAGAGTTAGAGGTGAAGGCTTCTCAACCAACTTGAGGTCACCTGTTGGATGGATACACATTCAGTGAAACTCATATGTAACGAGGACGAGTATATTTGTCCAGTGAGGTGGAAAACAAACTGGACTAACCTAAAGTGGCGAGCTCAAGGGTGCAATTCTGCAGTGTGTCGCTGGTTTGGTTGACCACCAGCACGTCCAACACGATGTCATACTGGTTGACGTGAACATAGGCTTCAGCGTACACGGGGTCTGAGAAGCCTGTCAGCTGGGTCACCTAGAATAGCCAAAATAGGAATTACATTCAATCATCAATTGACACAACCAGATAAAAAACTTTCTTCACAATAAGCAAGAGTTTTTTTTTTGCCTTTCACTTTCTATCAGGGTTTTTAAAAGCAGTGCATATTCAAGTATTAATGAAGTATAAATACACATTTTTCTTCTTGTCTAAATAATTGATACTTTTATATATTGCTTGTTTCTAAATATTGTTATCATAATGATACTTCTTTGTATTTCAGTTGTACACTTTTTGCTGCTTTTACACAGAAAAGTCCATTGTAGGACTAATAAAATAACATATTATCTTAAATAGTTAATGGATTATAATTGCAACAATAAATCAGATAGTTTTTAAAGTAATCTCCAAGCTGTCTCCCACTGTTTGTTCTCTCTGAATTTCCAGTTTTCTCTGATTGGTGCAGGGCTTGTGGAGTACCTTGTTGAGTTTTGAGGCAAGAGGATCAGCGGCCTCTTTCCTCTGAGTGTTGCCCATGGCTGCCAGCAGACTGAGCTGGAACTGGTCCTCCTTGGAAGTCATCTCGTTTTTGGCTGTCAGCTGCATGAAGGAGATCGGGTCGTCTGCCTGCACTGTGACGTTGCGTTTCTCTGACTCTTTCTGTGATCACAATCAGAAACACGTATTTTAAAGAGGGCGATAACAGAATAAATACACCATGAATACTAACAAAAGCAAGGCAAGGTGTAAAAACAAACGGGGACAAGAAATCAAATAAAATCTAGTGACATTTTCTGCAGAATGGACACAAACATTGCAGTGACAGTGACTCTTTTCATAGGAGGAGAAACCAGGGCCAACTGGTGTATTAATGTTGCATAGTAAGACCAGACATTCTTAATAAATGCAAACTTATTTGGATTCTACGGTTATCTCGAGTTTTACAAACATGAACAAACATTTCTAATACTGATAAAAGCTGGGTGCAACTTAATCTGCAACTAACAGAACAAAATGTGTTAATAAAGTGCATTCCTCTATTTGTGGTGATGCTTCCGCTGTGCCTGTGGACTGTCAGGAGGTTAAATATTAAGTTCAGCGCTGTCATTACCTTCTGTGACAGCTTCTCTTCCTCCAGTCTGACAGTCAGCATATGTGACAGGGATCTGCGGCACTCCTTGTTGAAAATGTCATTCATAAGTGGCGAGCACTCTGACAGGACCTTGAGGCACAGCGAGATGCGGTCCACATCATCGTCTGTAATTGGCTTCTTGGGCAGAGAGGATTTGCCCAGGTGCAGCACGGTGACCATGATGAGCATGGCTTCTGCAACAAAGGACTGAGGGAGCAGCAAGACAGGAGGGATTAGAGGAACAGGCAGTTGGTTTAGTTATTTTAAAACAAAAAGGTGCTGGTGAAGTGAAGCGAGGACAACTTACATTTTGTCTCTTTTTGTCTTGAACAATAGCAACATAGCGCAAGGCCACTTTGGTCAGTGTGGTGGCCAGAGAAGCTGCCACATAGAAGTCTCCATCCATCAGGAAGCTTCTGAGTGGAGGTCTGGAACAACATCAGTGTTTAATGAGTGAACTGGCTAGTAAGATGACCAAACTCCAAACAATAAGATGAATATTACAGGGAAACAACAATATACACAAGCTATTTTTACCTGTCCTCTTCTTTCTTGGAAGGTCTGGACGAGCTGAGGGCACTCTGTGTCACGTAGGTGCCCATCTCTGTCACCAGCTTCTGGGCTGGAGCCGCGCTCACTTCATCCTCCGGTTTCACCTCTCCTGTCTCTTTCTTTATTTCATTTTCTACAATCGGGATCTGTTTAAACAAGAGGCAGATGTCAGACATTTGTTGGGGCTGTCAGGTAAAATTGTGTTACAATAAATTCTGACTATAACCGACAGCATACCTCTCCCAGGGACCTGCGCACTTCTGTCATCACACTCTGGATGTCGTCCTTGGTGCTGCAGTATTCTCCCAAGATCCACAATGCTCCTCTGTAGATCCTGAAATATGACAATGATAACGAAAGTCATGAGCATTCACGATGATACACACTCCTGTAACTATATATTACCCAGACTGACCAAAACCAGATCATTTTATTCCTCATATAAAATAACCAGCTGCTAAGAGTTTATTTTGTATCTTCTCAATTGTCTGTCTTGTTTATCTTCTTGTTTCTTTATCGTGGTGAATTATTACTGTAATGCGTAATTTTACCTCATATGAGCCTCTTCATTTTAATAAAACCCAGTGCCCAACACACAATCCAATGCCCTCTAATTGACAGTTCAGTGCATTGATATTGTTTTAGTATGAATATTGACTTCTCATTAGCAATGACTGAATAAATAATGTTGCCTAATCGTTGATCGACTTCCTTATTTATCTCATTTAAACAGACTAACCCAACCCTGACCTGCTTTTTATAACCATTAGGGCAGAGGAGAGCATAATAACCCCCTCGACAAGCCTTACTTGACAGTTTTGATGGCGTGAAAGACTTCCAGCATCTTCTCGATGATGAGGGGTCTCAAGTTGTCAAACCTCTGAATGGCCTCCCGTACAAACTCCAGCACATCGGCAGCAGCTGCCTCATTAGTGTCACTTAGGAACTCCATCAGCTGTAAGTCACGGCAACACAAAGAAAGGTCTGACAATGCTCTTATCACATATACACAGTACAAACCACCAGGCTCTGAAACTGCTATAAAATGTGACACATTTTATGAGCATCTTTTATTTATTTTAAGTGCTTCAATAATAGAAAACTCACCACGGGTATGACATTGGCCGCCATATCAGGGAAGCGCACACTGCAGGAGTGGAGAGTGCGCACCAACAGCTGCCTGTACTTGTCAGTGTCTTCATGTTCCGTTACGTTGTTTGTCTTGATCACTTCTTTCTTCAAAACAATCACCAACTAGAATACAAATAGATGTCACTATATTAGTGGCATTTTCCCCATTTTAACTGTATACATGCTGAGACATGAATATTAACGTGGTTGGATATGGTGTGCACCCCACTGACCTCTTCTACATTGCGAGATGAAACAAGGTCCAGAGCCAGCTGCAAGGTCTTCTTTCTGACTTCCAGGTCAGGAGTGCTGAGAACACGCAGGATGTCCATCACAAGGTCCTGGATGAAAAAAATATAATAACCAATTTGAGTCTTCATAGAGATGATGCACTGTAGCTGCAGCAAACTGGTGCTGTTTAATAATCAAACTACATTAACCAGATTCTGATAGCTTGGATTTTTCCGTTGCTTTTGGCTCAACAAACTAGACAGAATAAACTTAATTCTTTATATTTTGTATACATTTTTTATGGTTTCATAAAAAAAAACAGTAGTTATTATAGCATTTAATCATAAATACTACTAAGTTTAAGGTGTATTAGTTATTTTCTATTTTCAGTAGGGCTTAAAAGGGCAATGGTCCTTGCAGTTTATTGCATGAAAACAGGAAAACAGAAATATTCAGCGTACCTGGAGTACACGTTCGTGAGTTGGATGCTCTTTCAGTTCAATCAGACGATCAAGAACAATCAGCTTCACATTGTTGTCGCTCTCCTTGATAATCAAATCAATGTAGCACTGGGCAGCAGCCTGAAATACAACAAAGCAAAGTATGCAAACAACACTTCACAAAACAAAAGACATCACTGCTACTGGGTCAAGTGCAGAAAATATCAGTACTGTATATGCAGTATATAAGACACACAAGACCACTAAAAAACCTCAGTGATGTACCTTGATGGCTGTGGGAGCACTGGAAAGGGTTACAAGAGTGCCAGCAGCCTCATATTTAACAGCTGGACTGGAGGACTGCAGCAGGTTGTAGATGCAACGGATAAACCGAGCGCGCTCAGAGGGGTTAGCATGGCAAACCTGACAGACAGGAAGCAAAACAGCAAGAGTTCAGACATTACAGCAGTTATCAGGTAGTAAGCTGTTGTGCTATAAAGCTTAAATAAGGCTAATAAAAGCCCATGACTCACTTTGTAAATCAGCTCCACAATGACCAGCTGGAGAATGTCCCCAAAAGTGTGAACCTGGTCAATACATGTGCTGAGGTAATCCAGAGCTCGGTCCTGTACATGAATGACATGTCCGTTTAGTTAGGTCCAAAGACAGCAACAATAGAAACAGTAAGAAAAAGAAAAACATGTTACAGACCTGATCGGCATGAATCAGCATCATGAAAGCGTTTCTCTTACAGCTGGCATCTTTCTCATTGACAAGAAAATCATGGATCAGTTCTGGGGCATCTGGGATGAGATGTTCAAAGTTCCTAAAATAAAACAAAAAATGTTATCAGCCGTTTGTTGTTCTCTAAAAAATGGAGTATACAAAATATACATTTGCAGAAAGGCACCTGAAGATAAAACAGTTTGTACCTATAGATGGTGTAAATGGCCAGGACGGCATTGCGGCGCACATAGCTGTGGCGGTGCTCCAGGCAGGCTCGGATCGCTGGCATGAGAGGCTCGAGCAGCTCAGACTCCTTCAGCTTGCACAGGAAACGCAGAGTGGAGCCGCGGATGAACTCGTTGGGATGCTGCAGGTCCTGAAATGCAGAGAACGATTTCACATGATGAGTATTGCTTTTTTTGGTACATATTCCAAGTTACCAAGTTACAATGTAAGTAGTCATACTATTAATATATTATAGATAAGTACGCACAAATAGAAATTTTGTGGTTTCAGGAGTAACACAACCCTGCCAAACTGGTGTAATGCTATTCACTCAGATGTGTGCATAGTACCATATAAAATGCTCAATTTCATACATATTAAAAATAACTTCCTCTTGTCATTTTGTTTTCTTACTTTACTGTTATTTTCCATGTTTTTACACAGTATGTATAACAATGGAGAGACACTGAATTAAAAAAATATACAGATCGACAGATTGAGACGATGAATCTTACCTTCCTGTAGGCGTCGCAGACCAGGATCATCTCCTGAAGCAGTTTTCCATCTGTGGTTGTTTTGGGAACGATCTCCCAGAAAACAAGCAGCAGCTTTTTGATGGTGTGGTCTTGAAGAGGCAGCACGAAGCGGATGATGGTCATCAGCAGTCCTGGCAGCTTCTCACCATTCAGGATCATGATGATGACTTTCTTCAGGGCTTCGGTCTTTGCCTTGATCTCCCCCTTTTCTGTAGCACAATGGTTATTGTTACTACAACTATGAATGTGATCAGCATGGCGTCAAGTAAGCATTATGATTTTTAAGGATTCTAAATAAAACTTTTCTGAAGAAATAGGTTGAATTAATTTTTACTCCACCACAATGATTTGTATTTTGAAGAGAAATGAATTGCTCTAGTCATTTGTCATTTAAAATTGATATAACCCACTTCATTGTCAACTGTTTTCCCTGCAACAGTTTTTCCACTGAAGAAACATTCCTTGTGAGAACTGTTGACATTGAGGTGTGAGGATTATCCAAAGCAACCAGGACATCTTTTCATACATTATTTGTTTTTGTATTTTTGCGATGCTGTGAGCACCAAAAATTAGACTCCAATCACATCTATTGTATCAAGGTGAAGAGACAGAAAATTCAGAAATCAATATCTCCCCCCTGCAAACTGTATTAAGGTTTGATAAGATAGCATCCCAGGTTTACATTATGTATAGTTACCTAGATCAGCTTTAAGGCTGACTTCAGAAGGGGGCTCTGAGTCAGATGACACATTGATCAGAGTGTAACAAACGTTCTCTGCAGCCGTCATTTTGCTGCTGGGCTTGTATCAGTTACCAATGAATGTCGCTCACTGGATAACACCTAAAAGACACAGAAGAAAAGTAGGTTTAGTAAATGGTGGCAAAAATATTTCAACACAGATGCATACAGTAAATATTAGTACAGAAATGTGGGGTATAACTACAAAGATGGAACAAAATCTGCAGAAACAATGGATACAAAAAAATGCATCAGTATCATGTGCATAAAACAAAATAAAGCACAGCAAGGTTGTCCAGATCCAATAATCTAGAGCTCATGTTCTGTACAAAAACATGTCTCTGGAAGATACTCAATACATCTGTATACTCTATTGATATACAACTGAAGCCTTATATTATTAAGATACATTTCAGAATAGATTTTTCACTGAACTTGGATTTGAACTTCGCCCACTACACTTCATTAAATACTGAATTTAATGTCCCCATCACACTGGAAGTGCACTAGTAAGGGGCCTCTTAATGGTCTGTTTGAACAGGAAAAATGATTACACCAAGCAACAGCCTGGTTCAATGTACATATAAGCAACTGACTATTGTTTATTTTTGACTATTTAAACTTAAACACTTCCTTGGGCCTATGCACTGCACGTGCAGAACAAATGCGAACATAACAAGTATTTGATAGTATAAACACAAACATCTACTAAATGGCATGTGTGGTTGATTTATTTAATATTACTTCATGCCATTGCTCACAAACCCATATGTAAAATGTTATAGTTGGATTATGCCTGCATTTATGTTGATAAGACAAAACATTATTATAATAATGGCCCGGTCAACCAGATTATTAACTTTATTACTGCAGTAAGATGATAATATGAATTGGATCTCAAAATGTGGCCTGACAATTGGGAATTTTATTTTGCAACGAGACGCCACCATGACAGCAAATAACAAAAAAATACAGGCTTATTGGTAAACCACCTGTAGTCAGCAGGTACCTGTGATATACTGGGTTAGCATAAAAAAACAGCTAAAACTGAAATTACGAGGAGGAATAAGTTACATAAACATGCTATTCATATCTGACAAGACAAAGTGTGTGCCACGACTCTAGTTATAACAAAAGCGGGAGCTGAATGACTGCTGAGCTGTCTATAGATATCATAATGTAATAGTTAAATATAAAGAGGTCGTGTTTACAAGGTTCAGATATCTACCTATACATTTCCCAAATATACACATTTTTGCTGCTTTTTCCGTAAAGACCACACTTCTGTCATCACAAACTACAGACACAAGCTGACATTGTGACAGAAAAAGACGTTCAAGTTACAATATCACGGTAACGTAACGATATTTAGCTCAGGTAAAGAGTGACACGCAGCGCTAACAGCCTCGTACAACACCGCAGCTACTCCCATAGCGTTACTGGCGTTAGCACCAGCACTTGTACTGCTAAATCTCAAAGAAATGCAAATATAAATGAATGAGTTGAGTAGTTAATTGGTTAGATTAAGTTAATATATGTGATCAGTTGTTAGCTAGCGAAAATGGGCTAACACCAGCTTAGCCTCCAGGCTAGCAGTGAAATGGAGGACAGTAACGTTAGCGGTTTTAACAGTTAGCACGGGTCAGGAAAGAGAACAGCACTCATTTTGGTTGAAATTAAGTCACATAACCTACCTAATTGTGCGACTATAATCCTCCGAAGTGGCCTTCGATATCCAGGTTTGGATAATTACATCTGTAAAAATCCTCAGGAGATCCCTTCGGCGAGCTGTCTCTGTAGCTCTCTACTTCCTACTGACGTGGAAGATTACTTTCTGAGCCACATCACTGCTACCGTGAGCCGGAAGGGCCAAACGCGAAGCAATAATCCCGTCAACAGGGTAGCTACCTTCCAAAAACATACTTGAGAAATTATCGTTATTACAACTTTTTTGTGTGTGTAAAATATTTTACTTCGGCTTTTAAAGATACAAAGTAGCCACTCAACAAAGCACAACTAAGTCCTGGTACAGAAAAAATGATACAAAGGACTGACTTGGCTGGAGTTACATTCAGGAAGGTGATTGTGATTTAAAGTTTAGCTCTAATCTAATCCATAATTGGTTTCCATATTCTTTCAAGTTATCAGCAGAGCCAATGTGTGACTCTTAATTTGTCAAGTTTAAGATGCTGCTTTATATCCCCGAGTCCAGACGGGTGGAGAAGGTGTTTTTAAGTGAAAAAAAAACTATCTCTAGGCAAACAATGTGACATATTTCATCATTTTGCATTTAGTTCCACAGGGATTGTTGCTGTTCTCTCCTACTATGGCAAAAATAGCTATCAATTGATGGGGATAAAGGGGTCCAAATTAATTCCCATTTTGATTCATATCTGACGGTGTTTTAAAGATTGAGCTCCAGAAAGTGGACAGACTTGAATATTGCTGTAGAATCTAGGTCTTGGAACTATTACAGCTCCTATTGTTGTATTACATACTCAAATTTATATAACACTGTAAGACACAGATGTGTGTATGCCACCTGGGAATTTAAAGGACCTCAGTCACATTTTTGAAGTAGAACTAACCAGATTCCTTGAGGACTGATGACCTGGAAAAGAAAGAACATCCGTGCAGCTGTGTTCCTGGCAAACAGCTGGACAGTGGATGCTTTTTTACAGACTTTTTTAAAGTAATTGTGACAATAAATTGACAACTAACCAGCAATATGACCAAAGTGCTCTTTGATATAAAAAAAAATAATAAAAATTAATAGTGATAATTGCAGCAGTTGAGTGTTGTACACATTTTAAGAATGAGACAAAATATACACATAATCATATATGGTGAACTATGAACCTCCACTTCTAAGCTTACTGGTTCATAAGGGCTCTCTGTTACAGTTTTCTTCAGACATGACCCCTGTATCACAAACAAAAACAAATTATTTAAAATGTAATTTTAAAAAATCCACACATTGCTGAACTAAAATAGAATAAATTTAGTGTTTCAACCAGACTGAATAGCGCTTCAACAAAACAGTACAGCAGATGTTATTGGTACACAGCGCCCCCCAGTGGAAGCTTAGCCTGATACAGTGGGGTGCACAGAAACTTGAATGAACTGTAATCTCAAAGTGAATGTCTTAAAATATTTCATTCATTCAATATTCTACAACCGGTGGCCAAAGGACCCTAACCAACATTAACATCACTTGAAATAAAAAAAAGGGGTTATTTTGAGACACATGATAAAACTGCACATAAACAATCTTTCAACAAATCCTACTTTTTAAAGTTAAACATATACACTACATTTCTATCATATCCTATTCAATTGTATTTATTTATTTTATTGTATTACTAGTATTACTTTTTTTAATCATTATTACTTTTAAATGTATCTTCCTATATGTTTTTGATGCATAAGCTGTCATCAGTAGAGTGGAACTGGATATGTTTACTGCATTATGTATTCATTTTTATCCTGTTATTTTTATTTTATTCTATTACTCTATTTTCTTTTTTCTCTCGCTCTCTTCTTCCTGTGCTTTTATTTAAAAAAAAAAAACAAAAAAAACAAAACAATCTATCTTCCCATATAGGGAAGACGATATTGATACTTAAGTTGTCATCAGTACAGTAGAGTTGGATATGTTTACTACATTATCTGAATTTGCTGCATTTAGCCCTGTGTTCTGCATGTTTGTAACAAGAAAACACTACAGTTTCAAAATAGTGACAGGTGTATTAGCTTTCTATGACAGCTCTAACATAATTCTGTAAAGTTATCACCACGCAGTTTGTCTTCTGCTGTTGTTTCTAACAGGACGTTATGTGAATAAAGGAAAGGAGGGACGTATTAATTAAAGCTGTCGGTTCTCGTTGATCAACTTCAAGTCTTGTTGGTTTCATCATGCTAACATCAACAAGCTAACGTTAGCTTGTGTTACGCCTCTATTTAATCAGCTGGCAAGAGCATCAAGTAAGGATTTTTCCTGCCAGTTATGGACAGTGGCTTTAAACGTGCATGATTTATCTCGCTAACGTTGATAAACTATATATATCTATTTAGATATATGTCCACTACTCGACAACTCAAGTCGGTTACAGTAAGTTATCATTCAGATCAGTTCAATCGACAATCGTCCTACCGAGCTCTCAGGGCAGGCGGAGCAAACGATCCCAGAGCGACGTGATGCAGCGACACCTTCAACAACTTAAAAAAAAAAAAAGGTAAATATTACTTTGATTATGAAATTAATCATTTTAGTTTCAGTCACTTTTTTAGTTTTAAAGTTGTTGTTGTTGTTGTTTCTGTTTAGTTTAGTGAATAAAAATAACTATACCAACCTGCCTTACTACATTTAAGTAGTGTATTTACAGGGAAGGGGGGTCAAAACCTCTACGGAAATATAAACCTCAATTTTAATTATAAGATACGATCATACTTGATTTATCCTGCAATTGGGAAATTCGTCGTCACAGCAGCTTAAGACACAAAGGGAGTTACAAAGAATGTTCGAGCCAATTTGCACATAAAAATAAAAAAAACAAGTAATTATATCATGCATAAATATCCATACATGTATATTAACATTACATACATAAAATATTTACATGGCTAATATTGAACATTATTATTATTACTGAATATAGGGGTTTTCCTGAGAGTATTAGGTATTTCACAGATATTGCACATTAGTGAAAATAGATTGTCGTTTGTTGTAATATGGACCATAAATCAAAAGTATATAGAAAAACGTATGTGTATATACGCAAAGGAATATGCACAGTATGGTATAAAAGGGTATAAAAACAGATATATAATGTAGAAAGCAGAAAGAAGATGTTTTATATGGTATGCTGTACAGCAAATATATAAAAGTATAAAGTGTGCTAAGTAAAATAATATAATATCATATTCTGCTTTATTGTCAATAGAAGCAATAAAATAATAATGTGCAGCTAAATAAAGAAAATAAATATTACATAATACTAGATAAAAAATATTAAATTAAAATACAATTAAAATAATACAAATAAAAAAATAGAAAGTAAAATGAAATATATCTATATATAATATAATATAATTTAATATTTTTCTTTATCATTTGAATGTGAAGGTTTGTTGTGGTCTTTAAGTGCAGCCTCGGAGTATATTGATAATATTATATTAATGATGCAGCTCAGGATTGGTTCAGCGCTCCACATTGCGAAGCCCTGAGGTGTCAGTTGTGGCCTGTAGGCGGCGACAGAGAGCCCCTTTTCTGTAAAAACAACATCTCACCTTCTTTCTTTAGTCCAAGTGCTGGAGCACGTTTGAGTGACCATGGAGTGCATTTGCTGTCATGTAGTTCAGCGTTAATACGGCGTGAATATTGGAAGAGGGGGGACTTTAGCGTGGATACGAGGAGCCACAGTCGAGCCATGGCTGCACGGGAGGAAGGAGAGGTTTTGCACAGTAAAATAAGGCACCACGACGGAGCTGGAAGTGTAAACAGCTCAGAGGGCTTCAGGAACGGCTATGTGAAGAGCTGCGTCACCCCTCTCAAACAGGACCATCAGAGGGGATTTTTGTTTAACGTGTGCAGGTTTTGCAACGAAGACATTCTCAATTCAAAATTGTTAAAGGTCTCTGCCCTCTACGTCGGCGCGTTTGTGATCTTCGCGGTTTCTTTCCTCATTTCTAGGAGCTTGCAAAGTGACTCGCTTTGGGATTTGCGGACTTTTTTGTCGGGCTTCTCCCAGTCCATCAGTCCTTTATTCAGCATAGGATGTGCTTTCTTCTTTCTGACGTTTTACCTGAGGAGGAAAAAGAAGGAGAGCAGCAAATGTTGGCTCGTGTCACTGCCAGCATCGTGTTACCTCGGGGATTTTTTGGTTTTGCGGTTTTTGCAATGGGGAGAGGACCAACACCAGATGCAAATGGTGGGCAGGTTGTTATTCGTGTTGGGATGTGTGGGTCTGCTCACCCTGATCCCCACTCTGAAACTAAAACACAGTGTTCTGATACTGGTTTTTGCCAGCGTTGTGTGGCTGGTTTCTTTCACAAGTTTGAGCGGTCTGCCTGCACTGCTCAGACCGCTCTTCGCCTGCTTTGCGGGGGTTTCGGGCTCCCTGTTGGGGCTCTGTTTTGACCGTTACTACCCGTCGAGGGAAGCACCGAGTGGGATTTCCACCGCGGAGGAAAAGGTCCCCGTGATCAGACCTCGGAGAAGGTCCAGTTGTGTTTCACTGGGAGAAACGTCGACCAGCTATTATGGCAGTTGTAAAATGCCTCGCAGACCTTCGTTACCCTGCATATCCAGAGAGCAGGTAGGTCTTCCCCTGCAGGACCACGTCTGTTGTTATTGTTCAAAAGTAGGCCCACTGATCCTCCACAGCCACCCGAGTACACATGTGCATCAGAGGAGGAAAACACCCAGTCTTATGTCATGAGAAAGCACACAAAGCAAACCAAACTACTCTCCTACAGAAAAAAACAAAGCATTTCCTCACATCAACAAAATTATTTGGCATGCAATAAGTTTTCTTGGAAAAAGAGCATTCTATTGTCAATAACTTAACGAGATTATTCCAGGTAGCAAGCAATCAAATTAAATTAAAATTAAATTTGCATTGTTATTTAACTGCAGATTTAATTAATGCAAAGCAAGGGCTTTGTCCAAAATTCAGCATTTCAGCTAATTAATAAAAAGTGTTATATATCCTATAATATCAGTATAAGTATAACAGTAAAATATTGACATTTATATATCGCGATATTATGTTTTGTGATAATACATCGATTCTCAAAAACAATGCATATTTAAAAGAATAGTTTACATAAAAAAATGCATACAGATTGCGCAAAATTTGTGAAATGATGTTAGATGTTACAGGGACTGTGATAAATGCAAAAGCTAATTAATTTAAAAAAAAGTTTTTTAACCTATAATAGGTGTGTCAGAAAATATCGATATATTCTGGTATTACGATATTATATTTTGTGATAATATTGATTCTCTAAAACAATGCTTTTGTAATAATAGGTTACATTAAAATATTGCATACAGATTGAAAAAAGGAATGCTGTGATGATTGATACTTTAGGGACTATGATAAATGCACAAGCTCATTTATAAAAAGTGTTTTATAGCATATAATAGATGTGTAAGAAAATATTGAAATGTTCAAGTACTGCATATTATGTTTTGTGATGATGCATCGAGTCTCAAAAACAATGCATAGACTTTTTTTAAATAATAGTGTACATAAAAGATTTTCAGACAGATTGCACAAAAAGTATGATGTTAATGTTGGAACTTTGATGAATGCAAACGCAGATCTCACTGTTCTGACAGCAAAAAGAGTAAACTTTTAAAAACAACTCAGATTTATGCATATGAGGGTGTGTTCTTTATACTGAAATTAGATAAATAAATATAAAATGCATTTTCTTTTTTACAATATTGCACTTTATGTTACTGTATTGAATCCCAGTATCATGATACACATCACACCGTCAGGTTCCTGCAGATACACAGCCCTGGCCTACATGCATTCATGCTATTGTGTGCAGTCTACTTGCCTACAGCACTTCATGACATCCATAATCTACCTTTTTTTTAAGTGGGAATGTATTCATTTAAAAGTTTATTTACCATATAATCAATGAAATGTGAGGGTTTGTCTACATCCTGCTGTCAGAATAAGAACAGAAACAGCAGC
This sequence comes from Serranus cabrilla, assembly GCA_903364295.1. Taxonomy (NCBI): domain Eukaryota; kingdom Metazoa; phylum Chordata; class Actinopteri; order Perciformes; family Serranidae; genus Serranus; species Serranus cabrilla. Next base: position 428,929 of record CAFUXE010000018.1, on the reverse strand, counting down.
ACAGCCAGCGATGTGGCCCACAATCCCATCTGACTGTAGCATTCAACAAAACAAAAAGATGGTGAGCACGCGCAGGGATTATTCAGTGTCTACAGTCCACATCCAGCGTGTGTTTCTTCTTCTTTTTGTTTGCTTGTATACACAAGCCCGCACAAGCTGTATAAAACCAGTCTGTTTGCATACAGTAGCTAACAGGTCCACCACAAAGTGATGCTTCTCTCTACTTTGGATTAGTTTTCGTAAACCAACACACCTAAACAAATCAACAGTCTAAATTGTGTTGCGTACAATATGTTGTGGACAAAAAGCTGTTGCCTTAAACAGTGTTTTTAAGAACAAAACATGCAGTTCTTTAGTGGACGCCAAGTCGTCAGCTCACACACATTGTTTTTGTGTCCTTCAAGCTTTGTTAGAAATGATAAGAGGACTAAAAATGTATATCCAGTTTGTGTCAGTCGAGCTATTTCCAGCAGTTGTTTTTCCACCTCATTGTGTTTTGGGCTATTAGCAGATTAGCAGTCACATTAAGTTAGGCCTTAAACAGTGCATGAAAACTAAAACAGAAAAAAACAGGTTGGATTATACAGAGCCCTGTGTGAATACCACACACCTTTTTACCTTTTGCTTTATTTTAGGACGTACAGAAACAGTAAAACCTAAAATACACTTTATCCAACAGAATTCTCAACAGTAATATATATATAAAGGCTGGAATATGCTTTTTTTTTTTTCTTTACATGTTTTGTGTTGGGGCCTCACCTCCATCATTTGCCAACCTCTTTACTTGGAAGAGAAGCTCCAACATTATTTGCAGAATAGAGATTGTATATTGGTACAAAGTAAAATCCCCAGGCCGCTTTTATATTTGACTCACTTAACATTTGTAGTACTTTAATGTTGACATATTTAGGCATTGGGGGTCCAAACTGACAGGAAACTGAGCTGTCCATAGTTTTCAGCAAGTGGTACACTGAAGTTCTACTTTTTAACATTTTCAGTTGGAGTTGAAACAAGACGTTTCTTTAAGGATTATATTTTGGCATTTTGACTTTAATCTGATAGTGCAGAGACGTAAACAGGGAGAGAGAGATATGAAATGTAACAAAGGTCCCATGGCCTGGAGTCGAACCCAGGATGTTGCTCTAATGGGGTATACAGAATGGCTAGGCGATTACTTGAATTTTATTTATTTTTTTATTTGGGCTCCAAATGATTATGAAAACAAGATAATCAAAATAAAATGATTTTTTTTTGCCACATTTCACATTGATGCTCTTGTTTTTGCTCCCCTTTAGCAGTGCACTTTAGCCCCTTTTAGCTGTTTTAAATTATTTTGTGTAATTATTTTTTTATAATTTGTATATATTGAATATGTACAACATGATCTAGATCTTTTTTATTTTTTTATTTATATTAATTAGTGTATATTTTTTGAAATGAATATACACTTATAGTTTATTATTTTTATTCATTAATTTTTATTATTTACTTTTTTAAATATTTTTTTGTTTTTTTCCAATATTTCTTTTTTTTACTCTGGTTTTTATAGACTTTTTTCCCCCCAAAATTCACTGTGATGTCAACACTGACCAAAATAATTTGGTTAGGATTTTTGCCATAACTGAGCAGCCCTCACATGCGCTGTAACCATATGGCTGCCAAGGCACTCCAAAGTTTTGGATTTAACAAACCATGTATTTTTGAATTGGTAATCCTTTTTTTAATTGCTACATAAATCTTCTGGTTCAGTTACTTTTTTTTATTTGGCTGCCCAGCATCCCAAACAGATGTTAAACCTCTTTTTCTTCTCCCTGTAAAACTGCATAAACGTTGATTGTAGACAGAAACTTAGAAGAAAAAAAGACAAATTGGTGCAAAATTGGTGCAGCAGAGATTATTGATTGTGTATACTTGCATTGAGTATCTGACATGCATCGCAATTCATATTTAGGAAAAAGAAAACTAGAATTTGAATATGTTATCGAATATGTTATCGCCTACATCGTCTTTACACTGTCCTAAACAAGTGGCAGCATCTCTGCCAGTAAACTTTGTTGTGAATGTTGTGGTGTCCATCTGTCTGGAGGTGTTAGTCCAATGATGCAGTTTACTGACAACCTGCTGATGTGTTGTGCCCACTGCATGCTGGGATAGATCTTCCTCACTGGGATAGTATGATAACTTATAACATGGGCCCATAATGTGGAGAAAAGCTGGTGTTGATGTTCCCGAATCTTTAATCCTTTCTTTGTGATCCAGATTTTGGAAATGTTTTGAATTTTAGCTAGTGGTGGCACCAAGCTTTTTCTTTCTTTGGATGGTTAATCAGGACAAATAGTCGGTGAAAAAGAACTATAAACCGAGCAAAAGAAGTAATCCTCTTTGATATAACTTATCTGTGTATTTATGAGACAGTTTCTGCGTCAGAGGCCGGCAAAAAGAGGCACGGAGGCAGACTTTGAAAGGAGTCACTCAGGGTTCACTGGTGATGTCACACATGTTCTTCATCTTCACACGCAACTTGCACACCAAACAGTCAACCCCCCTTATGCTGTCTGAGAGGTTCACTGGCTTTCTGTATTTCAGTTGCAAAGATGAGGAGGTTGCAACACGTGGTTTTATAAACTGCGAGTTTATCCTCACCTTGGATGAATGTGTTTCTGGTCGCGTCATTATATCACAGACGGTGACAAATGTGTGAACTAAGTTTTTAAACGAATAAACTGGATATCGGGAAATTGTTTGAACAAAACTTGAAATCAAAGTCACAGTTTTCAGATTGTAATAAATCATAAATGGAGACTGTGAGGACAACAGTTATATCGTAATCAGTTTAAATAACGTCATCGACTCATGTGAATTATATTATACTGCAGGTAACTGCGGCTGCGAGACTCAGTGCTGTAAGTAACACATGTAACTCTAAGCTGTAAAAACGACCCAACCAAGAGTTAAACCCATGACCAACAAACTTTAAAAAATGGATAATGTTGTAAAAACAGCTTTCCTTTTTACTGTAATAAATGACTCTCGATGCAGAACACAATTTAAATGTCGTTTGTCTTGTCCGTGGCAATTTTTTCCGTCACTGACAGAAAAGCAAAGTTTTAAGACTTTACCGTGTTGGGTTTGTGGTCTTAGTCAAGTTGGATTGCTGCAATAAGTCTGTGTTATCGATGCTAAAAATGGGTCCAAAACATTGTTAAAAAACTTTTTCTGTTACGATTCGATTTTAAAAAATGCATATTTTTTCTTCATTATCACTGTTTAATTGGGCTTGTTGGGACACGAACCTCATCAAATTATTTTATCCCGCCAATATTTAAATAACATTTCAATAGACAACAATAGACATTAGATAGCATCACTGTGATTAATATAATAAAAGGTGCGAGTTAAAGGAACATCGCAGATAACTTAACTTTAATTTGTTATCATGCTGGAGTTGCCAGTTTAAACTCCAGTTCTGCAGTTTAATGTGCAAACCTTTGCAGCACAAATTAGATTTATGGTGCATTAAACAATAACATACAGTTCAGAATACATACAATAAGATTAGACAGAAGAATAGAATAAAATGTTCAATTAGGCCTTTTTTTTTAGAGAAACGTTAATCGTTTGGATCAATTGACTATCTACAGTCATCAATGGCTGCCCCAGCAAAATATCGGAAGATTTAGCAAAAAATAGTATTTTTAGCCATCATGAGAATCCTTCTGACATTTTATATTTGTATATAAACTATCTGATCGGCTCGTCGACGCATTAAATGTGGGTGCAGACTTTTGCAAGTCGACACCATCATGAATATTCAAACTAAAAGTGCTGCTTCAGACGATGTGGAGGCCTGAGGGGCAGCAGGGCCACCAGACACCTGAGGTTCTGTATGTCCAGCTTGTCATTCGTCGTGAGCATGAGGGAATCTAAGAGCTGCAGCAGTGCGCGTAAGAAGCTGCAATATCTGAGATACTTCCACCTAAAAATGCAAACATTTCAGAGAGTAATTTGTAGCCTCTGTCCCATTTGTTTCTAATTAGTAAATCCCTTCTGTTAGTCCAAATTGAGCACAGAGGTGTGAATGTGTTTTAAGCCATTTTCATTTCTGTCACAACTATTTCTTCAGCTACTTCAGCTTGAAAGAGCCACCTCAAGGTTTTATTTGGTATTACGACATCAGATTTTAATTAACAATTGTACAGCTAGTGGGGTCACAAATCTCCAAAACCATAATCTGATTAGATTTAAGATTTTAAGGAGTTTAATTAAATTTTCGATATCTCATTTTTTTTCCAGCACAAAACGGTTTAGCCATTGTTTTACTATCAAATCCTTCACATTTTTTAATTCTTCTTAACAAGATAGATGGTATAAAGAGTGATGAAACTGTGACGCAGATTGAACTGTACAGAAAACTCATGTAGAAAACAAACTCCCGACTAAGGCTATGCTGTTATTTTTTGTTAAAGGCACAAAGAGAAGTCTTCGGCCACTGGGGGTGCTGTGGAGTCATTTTTAGCTGTTTTAGAACACTAATATTGCCAGCTTAGCCTGTATGTCAAATTGCCAGAAAAAGTTTTTATTTTTCTAGCTGTTATTAAAAAAAAAGAAGAAAAAAAAAAAGGCTTAATCTCCTGGATTCAAACAGTTCTACATAGTAACAATTGGTTGCCTAAAAGGCAGCTCCAAGCCAGTAAATTAGAAGAACGAGACAGAAAGCAGAAGTGTAAATTGTTAATTTTATAATGTTGGAAGTTTATCCAAATATTTGTCTGTAAACTCCTTCCACCTTCAATGCTGGGGGAAATTTTCCTTAGAATTTTTCCTCCTTTTCTTGGCAAGACCCGACCTGCGTAGCGTTTAAGTGCTAGGACTGGTGAGAAGTGCACGTGAGGTTCCACAATCTGGATTTCTTCAGGTCGTATCCCCGACCAGTGAGCGTTCCTCACACCCACCAGTCGACCAGACTCCAGACTTTCCATTCAGCAAACTATTGTTACGACTGCCACAAGCTTTCCAAGAGTGAACTTACAAATGAGTGTTACATGTTACAGTCGATACCAACACACTGTACAACTTCATCGATCACCTCGTGTAAATTCAGCTGATGGCACAAATGTCACCAGATACCAGTCAGTATCAGGTTGTATGGAATCGTGCCAATCAAGGAAAATATTTCTTATTTCTTTCATTTTTAGCTGTCGTTTTGTTCATACAATTTATAACATTTTTAGTGGGTGATAAAAATATATTTTCTGTGACACCTTATTGTAAGAAAACGTCTTCTGATAGCATCAGATTCAATAAAGACTTTGCATAACTAGAATCGTTCCGTTCCACATGACAACCCAGAAAAAAAACTAAAAAAAGTGTTTAGGATTTCCATACATTTTCATGTCAATCTGTGGCCACATTATGAGTCAGAAGATTGCTCTGTTTTTCTTAAAGGTCAGCTCCTCCGTTTTCTTTGCTTGTACGTGATGTCGTGTCTCTGTCGCCGAGCACATCTTCTCACTGGAGGTGCGATCCCTAAATGTGTCAGACTCACTGTAAAGGAAAACCCTTCATGGTTGTTGCCATCTTTGAGTCTTCACCTTTAAACACGCTGTATTGAAACAGTGTGTGGACTGCTCATTTGGAAAGCATGAATCAGGACGAAGGCTTCTGTCTCTGTTAAGGTGCAAACATGATTTACACGTGAACACGTACAAATCCAGTCCACTTTAAACACTATTAACACAATCTATTATGCAGTGTTGGAAATAGAATTTTCTCATTTAGCCTGCTTGAGCTTAAATTAATGCTCATTTCAAGTCTCAGTTTTGTGTTTTTGCCTGGTAGCTGAAAACCTCTTGCACAACCAAAGCTTTATAGATTGAGTGCAAGTGCCAGGGGTTAGGCCGGCTGAATCCTAGATTTATTGCATTAACAGTGTCCCTCTATTGTGTCAAATTCTTCTTCAGTATGAGGCCTAAATAAGTCAGTGGATCGTGTAATTGTGTCTTTCAGATTGAGACTCTCCGGTAGTCACACGGGTCACAAATTGAGACCCAGAATTTGCAAGTAGAAGAATATTTTTCTAAATGATCTGCTGCTTATTTCTATCCTTATAATTATTCATTCATTCAACCCTGATTTTTATCGTCCAACCTAAATTGCAGTCTGTTCCTCCCCAGAATGATGTCAGCATGTGTCTCTGAGACCCAGTTAGTTTTTTTGAGATGAAGTAGATAGAGTGGAGATAATATTTGATAAGTAGGATTATTGTATTTGGGCTTTCATGGCACAAAAGCTCTACTTCATGAGTAAGACCTGAGAGGCAGGGCTGGCAGAGCAATGTGCAATTCAGGGAGAAGGCCCTCTTTTTGTGCGGTTACCGCTCCACGGGGGCAGGCAGGGGTAAATAATACACTTAACTAACCCCCCATCCAGACAAGAACAGAGAAAGCAGGCTGCAGAGAGAAAAGGTTGGAAGGGAGAGCAGTGAAAACGCAGAGCAGCTCTCAGCTGTCACGTTCGCTTGCTGTAAAGCCATGTGGAATGATATAACATTGACGTCACAACCCAGTGACGTACCACAGGGTGATTGCAAAGAAGAAAAAAAAATGCCAAGTCTTATTAATCGCCCTGTAGAATATAGTGTCTGCCTCCAGCAGTGATGAGAAAGGGAGAAATGGTCCGTCTTCAGACGGTGTGCAATAGAAAAGAGTCTTTAGGAGGGAAAAGTTGCCACGGAGGAACCACTCAGCTTATTCATCCAGATATAACACAAAGATTTTTTTTTTTCATATTTCAAAATAATTTCCTATTTTATAATTTGACATTTTTTTGCTGAATGTAAATGTGAGTGAGCATACTGGGGGTAAGTGTATTGAAGTAGTTATGTAATATGAACAAATCCTCCTTCATCAGTATAATGACAAATTAATTAGTGCAAATTCTGATAATACATTTTTAGGTTTTTAACCCTAATAGTCAGTTTGTCATATAGAAAAATAATAATAATGTGGCTTTTTTTTGGGGACTGATGAGATCAAATCATGGCCAAATGATATTGCACCCCGTGTACTGTTGAAACGCTTTGCATCCTCAGCCTCTGCATGTGTATAATCTGTGGAAGATGAAAGCCTCTGTGCATTTAGTGAAACTGTCTGCGAGCCCCTTTACCTTCCCACCCCCCCCACTGTTATCAAAACTGAACCACTGTCTGAAAATGTGTGTTACATCCAGGATGAGCTGCGTGTGCTGAAACAAGCATATGGTTTTATTTTCCAGCACACAGTAAATCCTCCACATGCTGGTTATGGCATCTATATAAATAAGTCCATCATTCTTAAAGGTGTAATTAAATTAAACCGTACACCTCTCACAGTGCTTAAGAGAACACCATAATCTAATTTTGCATTGTGGCTCATTCATTTTGTCCTTCTTTTAAAAAATGCTTATTTTAATTCATCTTAAAAATTAGCTCATTTTTTAAAATGCATTTTACATAACCAGACTGTAGCTTGACAGGGAAAAAGTGCACTGCCTTAAAATAAAGGCCATTAAATGTTATCTGCAGTTAAAGGTTACGTGTGTGTGTTTTTTAGCACACTTTTATCTTGATATTATCAATGTTGTGAACAATTTATCTCACTCCATGCGAGGGTAAAACAGCTTGAAAAGTCCTGCGAGGCAGCTGCAGTTTAATTTATAACACAGGCGTTATATAAATATGGAAAAATCTTTAGTGAATGTGCTGTTTATGTGTCTTATTTTTATTATGATATGATTCTGTGGGATGAAACGTGAAGCCGAGCTGCTGTTTAACTGAAGGAGAGTGTCGTGTGAAGTTAACCTCCGTGTTTAGGAGCTTGTGTAACAGTTGCGATATCAAGACCAAGATGTCCTAATTCACTCTGAGCAGCTCCTTGTCGATGCCACAGGTAGATCTGAGAGTAGGTGAACATTTTATGACTGAAAAGAGGAGAATCTGCTTTTATGAATGTTATGTGTAATGGAGCTTGTTTGAAATATAGACATTATTTGGTGAATTGTTAAAGTTTGGTTATTGGATCCAGATGCTGTGCAGTATTTTCTATTTGGTTTAAGTAGTTTGCAAAGCTGCTTTTTTTTATTTTTTTATTTCTTCTTATTTTTTATCGGCAGCAGCAGCAGCAGCAGCAGTGGGAGAAAGGGTTAAGTCGAGCGAGGTGCTGTGTGTTTGGCTGACTGCAGAGTGAAACAGGATGCAGCGGCTGCATTGTCAGCCTGCTGGTGTGAGTGCAAACAGATGAGGAAATGCTGGAGCGGGTACTCCAAAACTCGGGTTACCCTGGAAACGGTTTGCGTCATGATCACCAGCAATTAGCTTGCAGCTCTTTAGTTTTCATGATAGGTCTACCAGAGCTTAGCCTAATGACTCCGGTGTCTGAAGAGTCACCGTCAGAAGAGGGCTCACGAAATATCCACACACTGTTTTTATATTTTTTGTTTCTTTAACACTGTTGTTATTATTATTATTGTTATTATTATTATCTGCCACAGTTCTGGCTTGTTTGACGCTGTGTTTAGAGCTGCGTATGAAGAGCTGTGCAGCCTGTCCTCTCTTTCTTATTTTTCTCTAATGAGCCTTGATGTGATGTCCTGACCTCGTCTATCTGCTTGCATTATTGTCTGCACAAAGCTTATCCGTGGCTCAGTTTGTGTATTGTTGAGGCCCAAAATGTGGGTCTGGAGAGGGGAGGGGGACGCCGAGCCACGGCCATCAACAAAAGTTTGGGCTAATTAGTAGAGCCAGACTTATATGGGATTTTTTAGACGGATGCCAGTACTGATTTTACGAGGGGAAAATTAATCGAATACCATCATGGTGGCCAGTTTAGTCATTTTTTAAGCTGGAATGAAATTGACCTTTTTTATGTGGATTATGTACCAATTTTTCACCCTTTATTAAATAATGTTTAACACATAATACATTATACAAACAATGTATTACATTGTCAGCCAATTCTATAAATGATTCAGAAAATAAAGAAAAAATAGGAGTAAAATAAAACATTAAACATAAACATTATTACTGTTAAGTTTCAGTCAATTGCTGACTTTAAAAAGAAAAAAAAAGCGAGCACACCATTTCTAAATCACGGCAAGCTACATTTTCTGCATTATAAATTGTGCAAAAAAAGTTTTCATAACTGCACATACACTGATACCGATATGCCTTCGATAGGGCGATAATATCAATCAACCGATATATCCGTCTCCACTCTGCATGAAAAATGTGCAAATGTGACCCAGCTAGAAAAGATAAGCAATGATAAAATGTTCCCCAAGCTGCTGCCTTTATTTGCAACACAATCAAGCTTTTTAGTTTGGGATTTTTTCTGCACAGCCCGTCTGGAAGGACTCTGATTACACCATAAGGTTCCCAACAATGCAAACATTTCAGGTGACTGAGCTTTTAAGTTCAGGATGAGGTTGTTGAACCTTGCATGTGTTGACTGTTTGTTCAGTCCGGTGACGGGGTGCGAGGAGAGAGAGACAGAGAGAGAGAGAGAGGTTGGGTGGGTTCGGTCGAGGCCGGGGTGTTATGGTTAAATTACACTGCTATGACATAGATGGCGTGAGCCCATGCGTAAATTGTTGCTGTGGGAATTTAAGCATGAGGGGAGGGATGTAGTAAATTTAAGTTTTATTTAAGTGAGTGCATACCATAGGTTTTTACTGACTGTTAATAGTCTCCAGACAACTTTACTGACATAACATCATGTTTTCCTTTTAATATTGTTTAATTTGAAGGGATGGCCAGACGAAAGTGATTCCAGCTTGAAAATGCACATTTACAATGCTCATTTTTGCGTCGCTTTCTCATCAACATTTCACAGCAATCGCACCAAAATTGCACTCGCTTTCTACTTTCCTGCCCCTCGTTTCATTCTCTCTATCTCTGTCGCTCATTCTCTCTGAATTTCTTTCTGTCTTTCTCTGTGCGCCTCTTTTGAAAACGGTGTCAGCACTGCTGCTTTTACACCAAAAGGCTGTTGCTAAGTGACGGTTGACGTCAGCCGCAGCTACAGAGGAGGGCTTGTGTGTGTTTAGCAGCTGAGGGCAGATCCCACTGAAAAGGGCAAAACTGAGAAGCACTATTAGTCACTGCAATGAAAACCCGAACTTCAACCAACAGGATCGCCATTTCCAATAACTGTGCACAATTTATTTTGAGTGACTTCTGGTAAAAGTAAATCTGTGGAATGGTGAGGTTTAGGCAATTTTTTTTTTTTTTTTTTTTTTTTT
>CAFUXE010000018.1:383602-403103 GCA_903364295.1 Serranus cabrilla | reverse complement strand
TGAAATGTCGCATTAAAGAAAATGCTTATTCGGGACATTTCCATCAACTGGAAACTGAGCAAATAAACAAAGCTGCATGAACGTACCTTCATCAGAAGATGGCAGTTTAATTTATTGCTGTAGGCTAATCCCTCAGTAAACAGTAGAGGAAGATTAATGTTTGCTACACCAAAAGAAAAAAGCGTTTCCATCTCCTGTTTAGTGCCTTAACTGTCTTTCAAAAAAGAAAAAAAACACCTCAAGCAAGTGCAAAAATTTTGTGCCAATTTTCAAAAGTTTTATGGAATTTTGCTGTTTCTATCAAGCTTTTCTTATACTGCTAATCTACAAAATATGTATAGAAATGTATCGATGGAAACACGACACATGAATTCTTTAAATCGATAGGCTTCATGGTCCCAAGTGGGATATGACTTCCATATTCTCATGAAATGGGCCATACTATGGTCATATTGCCAAATTACAGATTTCACCGATCCTGCTTTTGAGTTTGATAATTGAAACAGAAGTTTATTTCAATTTTTCAATTCAGTATTGAAATCGTGTCATCCTATTTATGATAAAATACTTTAATGAAGTTATTTAATGCCATGTTAATTAGTGTTACTAGTCAACACAGAATGTATTTTGTAGATAAAAGAAGTCTCAAGTACATTTTCTAGTGTATTTTAATGTCTTTTCCTCTATGGGTCAGGTCTGTGTGTGTTTGAGTGTAGGAAACATCTTTGTAGTGAGTCAGTCTGGGTCAAAAGTTCAGAGACTGTTTTTTTAATCCCGGTCTGCTCCTTCCTTCAGTCGCCTCAGCTGCTGGCCTGCCGTCAGCTAACCTGTCAGAGCTTTGGCACTGTGCTGCAGGCCCAGCCATATCTTGGCAGTTCAAGCTATGTCCGACCAATAGAACACACACACAAAGCAACACACACACACACACACACACATGCTTTGCAGACCTCTCATCTGGTTAACTCTCTTTCCTGAACAGGCTTAAAAGAATCAAGCCAGCCTGGGCTTTCTTTTCCTCTCTCTCCGTATCATCTTTTCTTCCTGTGCGCGTCTTGACAGCCAGAGCCCTGTCCTCATTATCGGCGTGTGCATGTGCAGAGGGCTGCTGACGCTGTCTGTGTGTGTGTGTGTATATGTGTGTCGCTGCAGACTGACGTCAGCAGGGCCCTGCTCCTCTCCATACAAATGCCTGCCTGCCATTGATACCTTTTCTCTGTCCCCCACACTCTTATTAGCATGTTTTTATCAGTTCTAGCACCTCTCACACCACAGAGCTGAACTAATATGACACGCAGGTGTAACAACTGGCCGTGTAAGAGCTCGCACAGGTTTATTGACTCCTGTTAGGAAATATTTACGACTTGTCTCATGTTAAATAACTGTGTGTGTGTGAAATGTTATTTTGATGTGTACTATATTTTCCCTGTACATCTGAGTGCATGTTTGATTGTGTGTGTTGGTGTGTGTTTTTTCTCCCTGTTTGATCTGTGTCTGGAGTGTATAAATATAGAGCAGTTATTTCCCTTTTTGAAAATACCCAGCCATAAATAATCTTCATGCACATGTAGGTGTTGCACAGCATGGCAGATACACAGGATACTGCCAGTCCAACAGCCCTGACTGAGCCTGTGTTTAAAGGCTAGCCAAAAGCAAAAGTAGTCAAATGTATGAGAAGCAGAGGCAACATTTAAAAGGCTGCAGACGTGTCCTCATGTAGTTGCATAAATGTCCCAGCAAAATCTGACTATTTACATTCCTCATTACCTCCGCTAAGGAGGTCATGTTTTCGCGGACGTGTGTCTGTTTGTTTGTTTGTTTGTGTACAAAATAATTCAAAAAGTTCAGCACGGATTTGGATGAAATTTTCGGACAATGTGTGTATTGGGACAAGAAACAGGTGATTGGATTTTGGTGGTAATCGGTGATCCGGAACACCACCTGGAATTTATATTGTGAATTTATATTATCGCATCAGTGACCATATTGCCTTCACTAACTGCCGCCATCTAGTGGATGAAATATTTCAATGCCAGTATTCTCCCAAAATACATGCTTTCAGTATAATCCTTCAAGTGTGTAATTTGGTATTGAGTAACTGACCCTGTTGCCTTAGTTAGTTGCCTGAGTTAAAAAAAAAAAATCACCCCCTTTCCAAAACTTTTTTTTGTACCAGGGCGTAAACATATTTGTTTCTTACAATCCTGATACTTGGGTGACCGTTCAATATGTATATGCAATATTGAAGCATTGCAATTATGATTTAATAGGATTTTTGTTTAGTTTTTTAACCCTAGACCATGGGAAAAAGTAAAAAAAAAATACACTTCTTCAACTTCCATGTTGACTAAAATAAAGAAATATTATAGTAATTAAAGTGAATGTAATTATATTGTTTCAGACATTTAAAAAAAACAAAAATTTGCGATTCTTAAGTGAATTGATTTGAATCTCTACTATTATTTCTGCCATAAAGCTTTGCATTTTAACATGGGGGTCTATGCAGATTGGCTCACTTTTGGAGCCAGCCTCTAGTGGCCATTCATGGAACTCCAGTTTTTGGCATTTCTTTCTTTCTTTTTTTATATTTATATATACATAGAAATTATAAAATTTCCTTTTTTTTATTTAGTTAAGTAAGTATAAACAACATAAAAAGCGCTTGTGCCTCAGTGTGTTTTAGGTCTGTTTATGATATGACAAATATCATGAAGTGTTTTGCAGTGTGTGTTTGTGTGTGTCTGCATGTGAAACAGGTGTCTCAAGTATCAGCAGCTGACTTATGTGTCTCCGTCTCTGCGTCTGCCCCCATGTCATGTTTTCATAACATCACTGAAGAAAATATCTCCTGTTCATTGAAGGATTTTAATCTCTCCACTTGCAGGAGGCCCTCACTGTAAATAAGTTGTTGCTCGGCACACGCTGTAATGGTGGTGTTGCCCTCATTCAGCCAGCTTTTCCTGTTTCTGTGCCGTGTGAGCGGCGGAGAAGCCACTCGTGTTTTGTGCAGATTATGCAAAGGCAAACTGTAACGGTGGCAGATTGTACACATGCTATACGTTACTGTGTGACGCACTAAAGACTTTTGAGTGTGTTGCTGTGTACTACGTGTGTGAGGGTCGGTAGAAAATGGAGCAAAACACCTTTAGCTGTGTCTGTTTCTTTTATTTTTTTTTTATCTCCGTCTATAGTTCTCCGTCCTTAACTCTCCATCCCTTCCTTAATGGCATCCTCTCCTTCAGCTTTTACCCATCTCCCTCTCCGTTTCAGCCCTTCTGCGTCTCTCCGTAAACAAGCAGAAGGCCAACAACTCTGTCCTCGGGCCGTCTCCCGCCATCCCGTTGCCATGGTGTATGGAGCATTGTTTGCTGGCCTCTATGTCGGGTTGCCATGGCAGGGCTTATTTGCCATATTAAATGTTTGGCAGCATTGTACAGATGCTGATGACAAACACCCAACATCCCACTTTGATCAATGAAACAGTTACTGATTAGAGGAGATGGGATGGAGCCACTGATCTGTTTAACGACCTCAGTTATAGCTCTTTGCTTTGTATGTATCACATGCAGAAAAGTAAAACAATCTGCAGAGAACAAAGTGTAACAGTGTTTTTCTTATTATATTAAAAGAATTACTGAAAAAGCTTTTGAAAACAAAGCATCTCTTGTTTTTGTAATCACACTATGTAGAACAGCATTGACTGAAAATAAAATATAAAGCTATTCCCCCGAATAACATGGATTAATTATAATATAATGTCTTATCATTGCTGAATATGGCAGAATAATTAATCCAGAATAACATATTTTGAAGATTCAACATTAATTTTATAATCTCTCAATGTGCTTTTCACCCAAATCACATTAACATGCAATAAAAACACACCTAAAATAAATAACACAGCCATGTTCTCCAGTAAAAACACACAGGGAAACAGAGAAAGCAAGCACATGTTCTTTGATGATTCAGTATGATGACTGACTGGAGGAAATGTGAGGTTGTGTGTTTACATGTTAGGCTGAGGTTTGTGGAGGATTAGTCCTCTGTGTCTCTCCCCCTTGTGGTGCGGGGTGAGACTGCACGCTGGCTTTTTAAAAGAGAAATATACTGCCTGGATTTTACACAGCAAACTGCTTCATCTCCTCCAATTAAAACATGAAGGAAGAACTTAAACCTGTGACTTTTTGTCACTACATAAATCCACAGATTGCTCTCTTTTCTTCATTTCAGTTTTCAATTGTTAGGCTGCCAACAGTGATTAATTTCAGTGCTTTTCCTTAATTGAGCAAGGGTGTAAGTATGACTGGACTGTACAACAAACAAAGCTAGTGAACTGCTGTTTTGGAAGTTTGGAAAATAACTTTTGTTTTTAGAGAATATAAAGTAATATACTGAAATTTGAATATCCTCTTTAAAGTGCTTGATTTTCACAAAACCTGGTGTTTCATTGACACAACCACTCTTCAAAACCAAAAATATTTTAATATTTGAAATTAAACAATCCCATTGTAATATTTATTCATCGTCTTTGGAAATATAATGTTCAAAACATACTAATCAAAGTGGTAAAATAAAGTGCCAGTATGCATAAATTGCTTGCTGTGGGTGGAAATGAATTGCATTTATAATTACAATTTAAATATGACAATAAAGTCTATAAAACCATGTAAAGTTTTAGTTCTAGTACCTTGTAACTGTGTGAATTTGACTTTAAAAAAGCTTAAAATTTAAACTGATATTTTCTGTATATACTCGAGCTAGAGGGCTAGATTATTTCTGGTCCAGCAACTCAGTGTTACACAACCTGCAGCGGCTGAGTGTACACCGCTGTAACGTGTGAGAGCTCCTGACAGATAGCGTGGAAATGCTGCCGATTGACGTAGTTGGAGCCAGATAAGATCTCATAGCTCCATTGTAGACGCGCCGCGGTGGTTTTAGTGGTTTGCTTTTCTTCTTTTGCTCTCAGTGAAAGGCCTCGCTCTGCTCTCGCGAAGGCATTGTTGCATTAGCGTACCTGTCGTAGAAAGTGCATCACGCGGTGCAGGAAATCCTGAATGTAAACTGTTACTACACCGTGTGTTTGGATAACAGGCAGAATAGCTCTGCTGCTGACCTGCCAGTGGCCTCGCTGAACACTGGAGCACAAGTCAAAAGCTTTTTCTCTTTCTATGTAAATACGAACATATATGCAATGATGACTGACTGTCTGTGTGTCTCTCTTGTGTTTGTCAGATGATCTTGTGGGACTGGGATCTGAAACACTGGTACAAGCCACAGTATCAGGTGAGTACTGAGATAACACAGAGAGAGGGGTCTCTGTCTCCCCCCCAGACATATCTATAAGTCACCTTTAGGACATTCAGTTCTTTCTCTGACATTTTTTGGTTAGGCAAAATACACATTGTGTAAAGCCTGGCATACAGCGACCCTGGGATTGTTGTCATGCTACATTTTATCTTACTCAGACATTCTTCGTCTTGTTTGAACTATTTGCGTAATCTGTCAAAGAATTCAGCTCCCACAGACCAAAAATCATTATTTGTTCCTGTTAGACGGAGACAAGCCAGCCGGGACATTTTCCCACATGAAACCTGCCCCGAATAAAGCCCGCGTACACCTACTGTGAGCTCTGACAACCAATGGGATTCACTTTAAACGTTAGCAGAGCACTACACGTCTCATATAAGTGTTACATATAGTGTATTTTCTCTCATTGTACTGTAGTTGTTACTGTTGTCTTTACATTAGTTTATGAGACAGTGGGCCTCTGCACAGACATGCACAAGACCCCATCACAACTCCTGCATGTGAGCAACACACACAGACTCTGTGGTGGTTTTGTCTCTTTTGTTGTTGTTTTGCATTTCATTTTTGTCATTGTGCATCATTTTGTCTTTTTGTGTCTCTTTGCAGTCTTTATGTTTCTTTTTTGGTCATTTTGTGTCTCTTTATAGTCATTTTTTTATTATCTTATGGTGGTTTTTGTGTTTCTTTGCAGTAATTAATGTCTCTTTGTTTCTTTTTTTTTGGTCTTTTTCTGTTTCTTTGTTGTCATTTTCATTTGTGTTGGTTGATTTGTGTCTCTTTGTGGTAATTTTGTGTCTCTTTTTAGCAATTATTTTAATTTTCAGGTAATTTTGTGGCTCTTTGTGGTAATTTAGTGTCTCTTTCTAGTTGTTTTGTTTTGTTTTGTTTTTGGTCTTTTTGTGTTTCTTTGTAGTCATTATTTGTCTCTTTGTAATCTTTTCTTGCCCAAACATCCTTTAAGTTGGTGGCATTAATAGGTAGACTGTCACTCTGTCTATATTTCAGTATTACAGTACACTCCAGCAGGAGGCTACGAGACAACACTGTCTCAAGCTACAAGCAAAAATATGGGATTTTTTCTCACACTTTCCCACAAATACTTTAGATAAGATAAGATATCTTTATTGATCCCCATGGGGGGAATTCTGGATACCAGACCCATTTTTGTGTTCTGCACTGAAGTTGCCCTCTGACATGCATGTACATATGTATGTGCATTTTCTGCCCTGTTCCCTAATCTGTGTTGTATGTGTGCATATGGCAGGGGGCAGTGAGCGGCAATGGCGTAGATCTTTCAGTCATCAACGAGGCCAGAAACCTGGTGTCAGACCTGCTGATGGACTCTTCTCTGTCGCCACACACCATCTCATCCCTGCGCAGCATCTCAAGCCTCATGGGGACATTTTCAGGCTCGTGCCGCCCCAGAGTTAACCCCTTCACCCCCTTCCCGGGTTTCTACCCCTGTGACGAGGTGGAGGACTCCGTGGAGAGGAGTGAAAGGAAAACTATCAAGGTGCGTACAAGCATCACAACTGCATTTACAAGCAAACTAGAATGGATACACAAAGGGTTAAGTAATCCAGGTCTAATATCTAAACTAAGAGACTAACTGACGCTGAAAGTTCCTTTAGACAACATAACGCTGTCCAGTAGTTCCCTAAAACTGTGAGAAAATGTTTTACAGCTATCAGAAAGTTATCAAAGTGACAGGCCTTTTATCTTGATCTTGATAATCACGAGGCAGATAACAGAATTACGCCATTCTTACATACTTGATTAGCAGGATGATGTTACACTGTGTTATGATATCATTAGAGCCGGTTTAAAGGCACAGTGAGTAAGACTTTCTCTCACTGACCCCCTGATGACCTCAGACGCTTTTCTCCTCTCAGTTTTCCACTCTGGACATTATGCTGACTAAGGATAACCGAAATGTAGTGAAGTAGAAGTTAAAGTTAGTACATCAAAATTGTACTGAAGTACAGTACTTGACTAAATGTACTTAGTTACATTCCACCACTGGTGTTTACAAACAGCAACGGATGGATCTGACTCATTCTGCCTTTAGACATTATACATATATTACATTATATTGTTGCTGTGCTACTGTCAGTCTGAACTTGGCCTCATTTCACAAAGCTTAATCTGCTTGGTGATATGTCTAACAGGTATGTTTTTCTATATCATTTTCTATTACTAAGTTTGCAGAACTGCATTACGGATGTATTTTTGGACAATTGTTTGTTATTATGTTAAGTATGTAGTACAAAAACGTCTTTACTATGTGGTTAATTCATTTCTAATTATTATTATGAATTAACCACAATCATGCTATTTATTTATTACATTACCAGAAAACTCTAATAATAAATAAATGACCTATATCAGGATGCACGTGGCTTCTTGGTGTCATAACGTTGTTCATGTATAAGACCAGCATCTTCTCTTTGTATATAAAACAAGCATCCATACTGGAGACTTCCTCTCTCCATCAGGGTCTGAGCAGCAGGAACAGCCTCCCCACCCCTCAGCCCAGGCGGAGCTCCACCTCCTCCTCGTGCTCTGGACTCCCTCCTCTTGACTCCGCCTCTTTACGTTGGGAACGCAACAACGGCAAGAGACCCCACCCTGACCTCAACCTGACCAGGTACCGACACAAACACACTTTTTCCACCTTCCAGAAACACAAACACTGCCTTCAGATTTGCTCGTGCACGTCCTCTGGGCTGCACTTTACCCTGAATCTGCCCGGCTTTGACGCAGATTAATAGCTGCTCTTGCAGCATTTGTATAATGTGACCGCACTGCAGCGATGCTCCTCCTCAGGTGGCTCAGCAGCACCTGTGCACAGTCACACCAAGGGTCTTCTTTTTCTCTTTCGGTCAGCCTGAAAAAAGTTATGAATGAGCTTCAGAGAGTTCTAAGTAAGCAAAAAATCATCTTCATTATAAAAATAGAAATAGTACACCTCACAGGAAACCAGGTCAGCTGTGTGTTATTACGCAGCTGTTTTAAGAGGACCAGGGGAGAAATGCTTCACGAAAAGCAAAGTCATTGTAACCTTTCATGTCACTCAATAGTAAGTACATGCTACTGTCCATACTGCTGCGACTCTCACAGTTGATTTGTGAGGAAGTCATTTTCATATTTTGTACTGTGGTCTGCTACCTTTGTTGTGGTTTGAAGCCGTTTATGAGAGACTGAGTGGCGTTAGAGTTTGTCAGCTAACCCACACATCCTGCTATCATCAGCTGAGGAAAAGAAAATCTTTTAAAATTTATAATGAGTCTGTCACCCACAAACAAGAAATGTAGTTTCTGCCAGCAACAAAATGTACCTGTGAGAAACCAAAAAAGCAGAAGTCTGGAACATGTCACAGTGTTTTCTCTTCTGAGCCAAAACCAAGAAACAGATCCACATTTTACACAATCAAGGAATGAGTTTAAGTGGACTTTAATGATCACAGTCAGGCTTCTTTAGTGACTGTAAACAAAACCTTTGCACAGTTTACTCGAACAATGATCTTGCTGTGAGGTGTAGGGTCTTAAAGTCTGCACAGGGTGGCAGTAGAGACCAGCATTGTTGATGATCAAGTTCTTGTTATCAGGGTTTCCAGGGGTGCTGGGAATCCTTGAAAACACTTGAATTTTAATGTGGTAAAAGTTTAGGAAGTCTGAATTTTGTGCCCCTACTGTAGAATGCTGTCACAATACATGCTTTTGGTTGATTTTTTTGCACATTAACACATAATTTAATGTCCTGATGAAGTGAAATAATCAGTATACTGTATTTATTGTATGTCCTGTATAGAAATATGAGATTTACTACAGCTGTATGGTGCTGGAAAAGCTTAAAAAGTACTTGAAAAATGCTTGATTTACCTGACAGAAGAGTGAAGTGAAGCAAAACTCCTCACAGTGAGGCATTGAGTATTCTCTATTATATTTCTTATTGGTGCAAAAAGAATGCTCATAATTAAAAGTTCTGTTTTACAGCCAGTATTGATTCTGTGTGTTTTGTGCTCCAGCTCTGGTCTGTCTAATGGGCCCAATCCAAACCTGCTCACCATTCCCAAACCGAGGTCTTCCTCTGTTACCCTCACCTACCACGCAGGGTCCAGGAGAACAGGTAAAACATAACTATAAAACTTCCCAGAGACACAACATGTGGATTATTTGCTCATGTTCTGACTGGATCTCATCCCTCTCTTTCTTTTTCTGCATCCTCTCCAGGCGCGTCTCCGAGCCTGAGCCCGGTCACCTCACCGAGCCACAGTCCTCTCGCAGTAGGCTTGGGTTCTTCTTCGTCCCTCGTCACCAGATCGCCTGTGGAGTTCCCAGACACGGC
Organism: Serranus cabrilla; assembly: GCA_903364295.1. Lineage (NCBI taxonomy): Eukaryota > Metazoa > Chordata > Actinopteri > Perciformes > Serranidae > Serranus > Serranus cabrilla. The sequence continues at coordinate 393,449 of CAFUXE010000018.1, read as the reverse complement.
TGACTTCCTGACAAAGCCCAGTGTCAATCTGAACCTGCACAAGCCCTTGAGCTACACCTTCAGCTCGCCTGATTTCCAGCAGGCCTTCCGCAGCTCCGCCCTCCCTCTGTGCACCAGGTGAGACCTGCAGCGATGAAGCTGCACGTTGCTTAGTGGATTAAAAAAAGATGGAGTGCAGCTGATCATGTCTGTGATTGTCCCGTCTGTTCTAGCTGTGGTCGTCAGATGCTCAAGGGCGTTTCCAGCGGCGATACGGGGGAATCATATCAACCATTCAGCAGTGAGGCTCAACGCAGGCGCTCAGGTACACACACTTACTTTTAATGCACATTATATAGTGTGAAAAGCAGCTCAGGGGGTTAATGCTGCCCTCTGCTGGACTCAGAGAAAATGCAGCATACACGGAAGAAAAAAACATGTCACAGATTGTATATTTTTTCCCTGTTCTCTGTTCCAAGTTGGTGTTGTAATAATTAACTCTAAATTGTGTATTTGTTAAATTTTGTTGAATGGCTAGACTAACACAGTGAAAATAAGCTTTGTTTTCTTTGTGATTATCTACAATCAATAGTATTAACCACTGTACCTGCTGTTAATCATATTATTATTATTATTATTATTATTATTATTATTGTTACTATTTTAACACTTCCCTGTTTTCTGCAAGTAATTTAAAAAAAAAGATCAAAAAGGTTTAAAATAAAATGATAAAAAATATTTACTTGTATAATGAATAAAATAAAAGCATACAAAATAATAAAAGTAAGAATAAACTTAATATATAATAAGATATTTGAATAATAAACATAGAATTGATTTACAGACACACACAACAAGCATTATTTACTATTTACTGTTGATTTTAGTATCAAAAGCCCATTTAGATACTTCAATATTGGGCGAATCAATAAATTGAAAAAATTATAAGAAAACAACTCCATTGCAAAATAGGAAACTAAATAAATTTAAATTGTGATAATGCAAGAAAAAAATAATTTACATATAGGTGTGTGTGTGTGTGTGTGTCCATATTCTCATGGCTGTCCGTTCACTGTGCACTGTGTGTGCAGCTGCAGGTGAGGCGCTGGAGTTCACAGGTGAGCCTCTGATCAGGGAGGAGAGCGTGGAGGCGGACGTGTGCGGGGACGGGAGGCGAGACTCTGCAGGGAACCAGGGACAGACAGAGGAGGAGGAGGAGAAGAGCTCGAGCACAGACCAGCAGACTCAGGAATCAGAGGTGAGCTCCATCGGAGGGCTCCGAGCAGCAGATGGCACAATTACTCCATTCGTTGTGTTTTTCCTTCCCACAAGACATATGCCATAGTTGTGTTTAGGACCGCTAGCAATACATGTATCGGCAATTTAGGAAATAAAGACCCAGTTTTTGTTCTAATCCCTGTAATGTTTTCTGATTGTCTGCAGGGTGAGCAGGAGTTCAGACTAGATCCTATGCTGGAGGACCATGACGCTCTCATGGAGAGGATGAACACCTGGAACTTCCAGATCTTTGACCTGGTGGACAGAACAGGAGGGAAGTCGGGAAGGATACTCAGCTATGTAAGTACAGCCAGTAGCCACTAGCACAAACCAGTCGTCTCCTGTAGCTGTAGTAGTTTTTTTTTTTTTTTTGGCTGCTGGGTCTGTGATTTCCTGGTAAATCACTTCAGGAAAGCAAACATTTCTATTGAGCCTTTAAACATCAACCAGGCAGGTTTGAAAGGAATATTTCTTCAGAAAAAAGCCAGAATTGCACCAGGAATGAGCAATCATGTGGCAAAAATTCTGTAACTGCAAGCTGTTTACACAGAGCAGAGAGGAGAGGACGAAAAAGGTTGTCAAAATTTAAATAGTACATATGTAAAGCAAGTGGTGCCTCCATTTTTTACATTATTGTATGTATCTTAATTATTGTTATATCTATAGATATAATTATATTCCTTAAAAATGTATAATATATATTTTTTCATGATTCATGGAAATATAACTGTGTTATACTGCTGTGCTATACTATGATTTTTGCGTAGCAGGACTTATATTGCAGTGAAAAACGAGGCCACAGTGAGTAAATGTAACGGGTGCAAAAAGAGGATTAAGTTGGATTTATATATGGTCTTAATGTAAAGTAAATATGCAACACTTAAATCCTCATTATTACAAATTTAAGTGAGGGCAAATGGGTTGTTTTTTTTTTTAGCTTGAAATTACTTTTCAGCAAACAGTAACTTCTTGTCTATGCATTATGATATGCAGAAAGTTATTTTAAATGTGTTCAATATCTTTTTATTGTCCCATTGAATATCAGTGAGGGTGCTGGTTACCCTGGGTTGTTATTGGTGTAACAGTAAAGCTGTTTTGTGTCTCTCCAGGTGACATACACCCTTTTCCAGGACACGTGTCTGTTTGAAATTTTCAAGATCCCTGTGAGGGAGTTCATGACATACTTCTGTGCTTTAGAAAGTGGCTACAGGGACATTCCCTGTGAGTATTACACTGTGCAGCGTTCAACACTCATATTACATGAACAAGCTGACATGACAAAATAGACTAATCTAAAAATGTGTGGTAACAGATCATAACAGGGTCCATGCTACTGATGTGCTCCATGCTGTCTGGTACCTGACCACTCGACCAATCCCCGGGTTCCAGCAGATTCACAGTGAGCACGTGACAGGAAGTGACACAGGTGGGCTCGGAAACTGATTGCACATAGACGGCTGACACAGATTATAATCTGGACACGTGGCTGCACAGCAATCACTTTGGGCTACATGCATGGTTTTATTATGCAATCTGTGGTGATGCAGTACACATGCTGCACATTTTGAGTTCTCTGAGGGAGTGTTTCATCATTTTAACACAACAAAAATCAACATGAAAGGTTCTTCAAGAGTATAAAACGATGTTGGTCTACCTGATGAATATCTTGTGGGAGAAGTCAGATTATTGGGTGGATGAATGTGCATTGATAAGGAAATATACATCTGCAAATTTAAACAGAACGTGCCCCTAAACGAGAAAAATAATATTGAAATAAAATGTCTTACTAAAACACCAAATTAAGAAAAAGAATATTAAAATGTACAGAATATTATTATTATTCAGCCAATAGAAATACAGTGTTTCTGACGGATATTGTTTTTGCCTTTTAGAAGTTTTCTACTTTCATAGGATGTTGGTTTGGTTTAAAACACAAAAATTCACAGGCCGGTCCCTGCTGATGATATTTTAGCTCCATAAGAAATTACCTGAGGCTTATCCACTGACGTCTAACGCTGAGGCTGCCAGAGCAGCTGTCATTTGATAAGCGGGACAGAGAGAAGAGCAGAGCAGTGAATAAATGGGAATAGAACCGTGTGTGTGTGTGTGTGTATGTGTGTGTGTGCTCATATTCAACAGTTATTCAGTCTTTTCCATTGCATCTAATTTCTCCTTAATGATCCTTTGTGGAATTTTCAGAAAACCCTTGTTATGAATAGCACCGCTGGCCGTTAGGTGAACTTCAATCAGCGTCCTGTTATGTCATAACACCACAGACTGTGTAAAAATAGTGGATGCTGTCACTGTGATGCCACCCTTTGGTTTCTGAAGCCTCCAGTTCTGCTTTTTTCTCTGTCACCATCTTGGTTTATGGTTATTGCCATATTGTTTGTTTTGGTTCTTTGCAACCAGCACATGTGCACAACACATCCGGAGCTGGAATGACGTTGACTCTAAATGGGACCATCATTTACAAATGCTGTATTGAAAAAGACCTTGTTTTTCATCACTTTGACATTCACTGACATCCATCTTGTTTGTTGTCCTGCTCCAGATTCAGATAGTGGGATCTCTCCAGGCAGGATATCCTACGCTTCCTCCAAAAGCTCCTCCATCTCAGACGACAGCTACGGCTGCCTGGCCTGGAACATACCTGCCCTGGAGCTCATGGCCCTTTATGTAGCAGCTGCAATGCACGACTATGACCATCCCGGTCGCACAAATGCCTTTCTAGTAGCCACTAACGCAGCTCAGGTAACCTGCAGCATTTATTTGTACTTAGAAAGTGTTTTGGACTGAATTGAAAAAACGTCACTGGGATACATAACACACTCTGTTTACAGCAACAGAGGATCAGATGTTCAAAATATGGGTTCATGCAAAATGACATTTCACCACAACTGTTGTGTCGGAACACAAGTAACTGAAGGGGTGAGAATGACCTCCCCCCCAGACAATTTCAATGACCCCAGTCAGTTAGCATACATACCCTGTAAGCTGATGACACCACGAACATATGTCCTGTACTTTGTGCACATGATGTGTCACAGTTTCCTGGCTCTCCTTGTGAGCAACACTGTGCTTTTTCACCCTTTCTGTTACACCTGTACATCACAACATGTGCATGTGCACTTTTACTCAAATACTCAGTATCAATCAATAAGACTTCATTTGTATAGCACAAGTGAAATGTAATATATACACACACAAAGCGATAAATGGCTTTGTAATCAGTAGAACACTCAATAAAAACAGCATTCAGTAAGTTAAATCAAAGTTACAGTTAAAAGAGGAACTGGGGAATTTACAGTGAGGAAACACTTTATGTAGGGTTGAAAACTTATATCACCAACATATATATTAAGCTAATGAGACTAATGTACATAAATACATAGACAGGCTTTAAAAGTAAAATACGTTAAATAATAATAATTTTAAATAATAAAGATAAAATTAAAAGCCAGACTAACAAGGAAGTGATGAAGTTTAACTTCCTCTTTTTTTCTGTATCAACATTCTCCGCTGCTGTCCATATCCTCGATAAAGGATAAGAAAATAATACAGTAATTCTACTAACAATTCTTCTTCTGCTTTTATCCAAAGTGATGTACATTTGAAAGTTCATGCAACACAAGCAAAGAATAAGTCAAAAGACAACACGAGTGAGCGGTGTAACATTTGGGATCCTGCATTCAGAATCAGAATCAGCACAAACATACAAATATAAAAATGTAAAAAAAAATATATATATATATAGTTACGTAGTTCACTGCAGAATCAGCATTTATTCCTTCTTCTGTACTTTTTTAAGTTACCACTTAACAGTGAGAAGCATTGTTTGCAACTTGCCTTCTAGCAGGAAGACAAATATCACCTCTGACGTCTTGTCCCTGACACAAGCCCTGTGTACAAACACAAGATCACATGTCCGTCTCCTGCAGAGAGCTGCTGCTGATGGATGCTGCACGCTTCTACAGTCACCAGTGATAAACCCATACGTGCACCAAAGACATGCACAAAAATGGACCGCGTGCATATACTATGTTGCATTTAATCATTGCACATATTTCTTTTATATACCTATGTATCACTCGGCCGCCTCAAAGACAAAACGGTTAACTTGAAGTGGTGTTTTGCCTTTACAGTTAATCTTTAACTTCACAGTAAACATTTTCCTTAGATGACCTTTTCCTACATACTTCACAAGACATACATAGAATTTAAAAGTCTTTCTGGATGCAGCAGTTCTGCTCGATTGATACAAATATAAATGACGATCATGGTTTAGTGTGCAAAGATGAAGTTAAATTATCTCTCCAAACTATGCCTCACATGGAGATTATATATATATACGATTAGCTCCACACCACATGGCCAGGTAATCTCATTGTGCTCTCTCACTGCGGTCAGTCATGTAAATGAGGGGTGAAAAGGTTGCCTGCGTGCCCCTGTGTAAATATTGTATTTTCTCAACATGACTAGTGATAGCACTCGAACTGTCTGGGTCCCAGGAAATTGGGTTAAAAGAAAAGCGAGGGAACCCTGAACCTATTGATTGTTAATGATGTTGAAAACCACCCTGTCTGTAAAAAGGGTCTTTTAAGCCTTTCGTGGTATCTAAAGTCCCTGAAATCCTGCTCCTCCCCTCGGATATATTTGCACTCAAGTCTGTTACATTTCTCCTTTCATAACCCAAAACCCTCACGTCCTTTTTATCTCATTTATTGAGTGATGCTATTTTTAAATCCATTACAAATTGTGTAACACGTATGCAGACATGTTACGTAAGCAAATGTATTAGTGGCATTTTAGAGGAAATTGCAGGAGTCTTCATCTCTCCCTCCTCTCACTGCTTGGCGTTTGTCTCCTGTGCGGCGCAGGCGGTGCTGTACAATGACAGGTCGGTGCTGGAGAACCACCACGCTGCGTCTGCCTGGAGCCTCTACCTGTCCCAGCCCGAGTTCAACTTCTTGGTCAACCTGGATCACGTGGAGTTCAAGCGTTTCCGATTCCTCGTCATCGAGGCTATACTGGCCACAGACCTCAAGAAGCACTTTGACTTCCTGGCTGAGTTCAATGCCAAGGTCTGACATGGAGTTATTTTCTGTCAAAATACCGACTGAAACGTTAGGAGGGTGGTGAAAGTTTAGTTGAGTATGCAGCACAATGGATGGAGGGAAAATAACACGGCATCCATCTTTGTTTGTTAACAGGTGAATGATGTGAACAGTCCAGGAATTGATTGGACCAATGAGAACGACAGACTGCTGGTGTGCCAAGTGTGTATCAAGCTGGCAGATATCAACGGGCCGGCCAAAGTCCGTGACCTGCACCTCAAGTGGACAGAAGGCATCGTCAATGAGTTTTACGAGCAGGTACAGACTGCACGCTAATGAGTGTATTCAGCTAACAAAGACCATCTTATTCTGTCTTTGTCTTTTGCACTTAAAAGCAAAACCTCAAACAAGATTCTCTTTTTTTTTTATTCCCTAAAATAATCCCATTCTACCACAAATACATTCAGATAGAACACATTACTGACACATTTATGAAAACCATAAGGGACAGAAAAGGACAAAAACAAAAAGCAGAACCACACAATCTGCCGCCAGGTTTGAAAGGCATCTTCTCTTTAAAAAGGAAACAATTACAATGCTTTTGTCTGGAAAAGTCTTCACATCTAAGCTTAAAATAGTCATAGTTCTTCAAAATCACTGTATTTTATGTCTCCTTAAAAAAAATACAAAAATATAAAATTTAAACTTACCAGATCCTATGTAAAATTTCAATTCTGCACTCCTCAATGCAACTGGAAAGGCATGAATCAGTTGGCCGATACTAACAGTCGTGACGAAAATTCAATGAAACTGCAGTCTGTTTACACAGAGCAGAGAGGAGAGGACAGAAGAGGTGGTAAACATGTCAACAGTTCCATATTTAGAGCATGTGGAGCCCCCGTGTCTTTTTATAAAATAAATTACTAAAGAAATTCAAGTTGCATGTTTTATTTTTAAATTATTTATGGAATTCTGACAGTTTTCTATTATGGAGTTCTCTTTACTTCTAGCCATGAGTGTTCAGTTTCTATAGAGGTGGAGGATGAAAAACGAGGCCACAGTCAGTAAAATGTGACAGGAGCAAAAATACTACCTGAAACTGCTCGGGGTTCAGGGGGTTAATAAGAATAGCGACATCTATTAAACTCTCCTTAATATATCACAGACATGCAAACTTGCAAAAAAATATATAATAATTAAAAGATGACTGAAAAAAATCATTTAAATCTATTTAAATTTTAGCTCAGTTCAGTCCAGTAAGGTTCAGTCAAAAAAGACACAATAAAACAAAACACATATTAGTAAGAAAGCTGTGAGACATTTCAAACCGTTTTCTTTGTTTTTAATCTACAGGGTGATGAGGAGGGAAGATTGGGATTACCCATCAGCCCCTTCATGGACCGCTCCTCCCCGCAGCTGGCAAAGCTCCAGGAGTCCTTCATCACTCATATCGTAGGACCACTTTGTAACTCCTATGACGCCGCTGGCCTACTTCCAGGCCACTGGATTAATGAAGGGGGTTCAGATGAAGACGATGAGGAGGGGCAGGTGGACACAGACACAGAGGAAGATGAGGATGAAGATGATGAGCTAGAGGACGAGCTGGCACCAAGTAAGACACGGACAGCTCGTGTTTACTGTCAAGTTTACCATGTAAAAACGGTCAGGAAATGTAGATTTTCTGACATTCTCTTTTTTTTTTTGTTGCAGAAAGGAGGAAGAGTCGCCGCAGGTTGTTCTGCAGCATCATGCAGCACCTGACGGAGAACCACAAGGTGTGGAAGAAGACCATCGAGGAGGAGGAGAAGAGCAAAGAGCTCGGCAAACAGCAGCAGCCCGACGGCCTCCTCCCCAGCCTGCCACCCAGCCTGCCCACCTCCCCGTCAGATGACATCCAGGTCATCCAGGAGGAGGAGGAGGGAGAGGAGCGTCAGTAGCAGGAGCACGAAGGAAAGAACAGAGACGTGTGAAAAAGAAGAGGAGAGAGGCAGTACAAGGACATGAGTCCCTCAACCACCTGCCTTTCACCGACACACACAGACACAGACAGTTGACAAATGCACATAAAACACACTTTGCTCCCTCTCTCTCTCTCTCACACACACACACACACATACTGAAAGATTCACTGTGCAGACACTCAGATGCTTAAGCAGTCACATTGTTTTTGGAGAAACAAAAAGGCCTTACTACTGTGAGCGGATCCTTGCTGCAACGGTGGGAGCCCAACTCCTATGCACTTTCACCCCATGGAGAGTCCAGTGCAACAAGAAAAGAAAAGCACCAGAACTGAGGAGGAACGGTGCAGAAGTGTGGACGGGGTCCAGCATTAACTTGCCCTCCATGGTGACCTGGCTGTGATGCTGCCTTGAATGCAAAGCGCTTACAACCTCCCTTAGGTACTAAACAATTCCCGTCTATTTAAAAACGAAAAAGGTAGAGGAAAAATAATGAAGCATCATGAAGCGATTGAAACCCTTTACCAAAGCGAACAGTTCATAAACATGGAAAGACAAGAGACTGAGACTGTTTCAGCCTCAATGTCAGGTATATTTTTGAATTATATATATACATATATATATCAAATGTGCCTGTCTGAACCTTTACTGAGTCCATATTGGCCCAGAGCCTAGGCTTGTGTAGTTCTCTCTCCTTGCTGGCGACACGAAACACTGTATCAGACTCAGTCACAGAGACATTATTGAAATGTTGACTGATTAATAGCATTATATCTGCATCATTTTTGATGCTTTTACTCATGTGTACCACCCGTCTTTTTTTTTTTTTGATCCTTTAACTCTCCTTGCTTCATTTTGTCTGAGTGTGTGAATATTTTCGGCGGGAATGTGACGGAGAGAATGAGTAGGGAGAAAGAGAGCACATTTTTAATTATTTTAGTATGTAATTTGTGTGTATGTTTGTGTGTCCTTTCAGTAATGGTTGGTTTCTAATCAGTGAAATGCCCTCTGGTGTTTGAAACATTTTTGCATTGAGATCAGGAGTGCTGTTTCAATGAATGGATTCTTCATTTTCCTTTTTTTTGATTCAAAGTATTTTTTTAAAGGTTACTCAGGATTCACGCAAAGTTGAATAATTATTTTGCAAGAATTTATGTCATTAATATGAAATACACTTTAAAAAAGTAAGAAAATTAAAATCTGGGTGACTGAAGTAGTTTGTAATCGCTTAATGAACAACTTGACTACAAACAAATTGAAGCAATTGAAGTCCTCTGTGACGGAGGAGCATACAGTATGTGCCGTCTCTTGGCCATCCATACACTGTTTGCATAACCTTTTTACAACCTCACTGGAGAAAAGCTTATCTTGATTGTCAGCAGACTGCAAATGTCTCTCCTGCAGCGACACACTTTTGCAGTTTTATAACAGTAAATTAGGTGATTTCCTTTTTGAAAATTCAATCTTAAAACTTCTCAGTTTTTAAACAGTACAATGTCTACTCATCCGTGTTTCAGTCAGCAGGCAAGCACTGACGTTTAGACCGAATGAAAGCTCTCCCAACTCGTCTTTTCC
>CAFUXE010000018.1:321582-383582 GCA_903364295.1 Serranus cabrilla | reverse complement strand
TTTTTTTTTTTTTTTTTGCCAAACCCATAACTCGGCCAGTGTGTAAAGAAGGGATCCAGGGTTCATTTCACTTTGGTTTTGTTTATATCTATATATATATATTAAATATACTAAGATGTGCCACAAGGCAGGTTGAAAAACTACTAGTTCTCTATTTTTGTCTCTAAGAACTCTTGGCATTCCACTAGAATAAGACGTTTTATGAAAGGGAAGGCAGAGGTGTTGCCTAGCTCCTTTATCACCTTATGAAATCATAATCTCTGGAGAAAATGTTAAGTAAGCAGTGTAAATCGAGATAGTAATATTTAAAGACAAAACAATAGATACAGGTGTGCACATTTTAATACCAAACAAGTGTTTAGCCGCTGTACAAAAGAGTATGTGCATATAAATATATATTTTTTAAATAATCAAATGAATGCATCTGTTTTCTACACGCAGCTGACATATTGTACATTGAGATCCTGTAATTACCATTGTGTTTCCAGAGTTTTTATCTACTTCTATTTACAGGTGTGGAACTGTGGGGTTTGGTGTTTTGATTTGGATTTTTTTCACTTGGTTTCAGCCTCTCCCTGTTCTGTATCATAACCACTCTCGTATTCTTCATTATCTCTCTCTTATCACTGTTGTCTCAGTCGACCCAACTCGTGCCAAACTTTACCTACATACAGTAGTTTGTGGGCTGTGATATGCTGATTGGCAAAATCTCTCTGGGCTCCAGTACTGTTCATGCAAGAGAAACACCTCGAGTCAGATATTCCACCAGGCTCAAATCGGCAGTGACGGTGGCAAGAGTCAGAGTTGGACTCAGGTCAGAGCCATATACATTCTGACAACTCTGTCGTCAGTTTTTTCACATGGACCCATGCTGGATCATAAAGCCTCGGTAGCTCCCGACCCGACATAGTCCGGCTCATTAAGTTGTAAAGGTTTGTTGGCTTCTCACTGTGCAGGCTTTCAAACCACAGTGTCCTCTGATGATTGTGCCATAAATACATCTATGAATGGTTGTTACCCTTATGTAGCATCAATATACGTACGTTTGTCTAATGTAACCATTCACCCTTATCTACATTGTGGGGGCAACTGATTTTTGTTGTTATTTATAGCTGTCATAAAACACCATCCCTAAAGTATCAAAACTTCTCGTTGATTTTTGTTGGTGTGTGTGTTTGTGTGCGAACTTGCAACTTGGGAACACTTAAATTAACAACTTAAAATTACAAAAGTTCAATCAATATTTGTGAACATGAGCAACTTTGTCTCAAAGGCAGGAACCAGATGAGTAAAGCTACTTTCCAGACAAAGTTGAAAATCTTAATTTGTAGTTGAAATTTCCAACTTTGACCTCTCAGCAATAAAGCTGTCTTGCATAAACGAAAAAGATGATGCTATGCTAACAGACACCATATATTATTTTATTTCACTGCACTTTAATAAACTTGGAAACTTATCAAACTATTCACTACGCTGCCCTGATGAATGTCCCAAATAAATGGAACATCTTTCCCATTTCATTGTCTATGGAGCAGCCCCAGACACACATTTGAGTTTTGTTCTCTAGTCATTACATTTCGGAGAGAGTTGTTGATGTTTCCTAATATTTTTTGGACTGCCATAGGAATAATAAACATAGTCCCCCCCTTACAGACCCTGAACACACCTCCTACACACCCACACACTGTTTTCACTTATAGGCCTGATTAGACCTCTCAGGACAGCTTGATTGACATCTCCCTCACTCCTCGTCTAATCAATCATAGTAATAAGAAACACCTGTGTGAGCATGCTGAGCCTTTAAAGCTGCTGTGGTAAGTATTTTTAGGTTAGCCAAGGGTAGGAGGAGGGAATTGATGAATTTTATTAATGCTAGTGCCATTATTAATGCTGCTTATTTGTCAGATTCTTTGTTTATTCCCTTATTCATTCCTGATTAACTTTCTGAGTGGAAAAAGTTGACCTAGAGTGTAGGAACAGTATATCTGACAAGGAAGCCATGATTTGGACTGTTTTTTCATGACTCCGTGTTGCTACGCGTGGGGGCATACATTTGTGATGGATCTGAGAGTTTGGAAGCATTCATCTGGAACCAGTTCTCGATTCCCCAACAAAGGATCAAATCCTCATGTGTAATATAAAGTGTCCCTCATGATGACGAAGCCACAGACCATTTCTGCCTGTGTCAGCAGTTCCCTCTAGCACACAGCATCTTTTAGCTCATTGTTTTGGTTTTTACGACCTGCAACTTCACTGTTTGAGTTCACTCGTACCACACACATTAGTGTGGTTTGTGGCTGAAGCAGGACTCCTCAGCACCAAACAGCAGATGGTCACAGTTATCTGGTGAACATAATGGAGCATTTAGCAGCGAAAGATCAATATATTTCTCTAAGGAGTTGGTGGAGATCAAAAAAAAAAGCTAAAATCAGAGAAAATCAAACTTAATTCACCTGGCAACCTGAGACACAACTTCAAATTCATGCTAATGTTTTCTGTCTGCTAAATTAGTGAATAAGCCCTAGTTTGTTATCAAATAGGCCATTATATGAAGGTTATTCTTTGTCAGTGTGTTAATAGCTTGTTCCTCTCCCCCAGGTGGACACAAAAAGAAAAAAGTTAAATATACAACATTTTAGAGTTGGATATTGTGAATTTAGCCGCAGCTTAAAGATGACAGGGCGAGTTTTAAATATCTTAAGAAAGACTTTATGAATTCACACAAAAACACATCACAAGTATTGCAAAAAAAAAGGACAAACAAATGTTAACCTCAAACATAAAAACAGTACTTTGTTAGCACTGATAAGCACCATTTAGCAGAAACCAGTGTTGCAGTCAGTTTCTAGAAATCCAGCAGGGCTCGCCTCTAAGAGACTCATTTTCCAGTGAGTGCTATCCCTAGAGGAGGGGTTAGAGTCAGTCCCGATGATGTAAAACTTGGCCCATGTCCAAGTCCAACACTGTTCAGAACTTTCTACGAAAGTCCCATTTCACCCCAGACGTACAAATCAGCGGTGTCATTTGTCTGACCTGAAGCTGTCATGAGAATGCAGGGCTATGAACTATCATAGGTGTACTTACTATCAATCATTGACATATACCTAACCCATTGCTACCACCAGGGTTTATAGACATTTCATTTTCTGGGCTCGGAGCTACATTGAGCGACAGAGAACTAGATCAATAGCACCTGCATGTTCCCAGAATGTCCTTTCAGCACCGAGTCTCGTCGCCTGCTGCGTAAAAAGTATTGTGCAAACATGCATATTGCTCAGTAGAAGACTTCAATGGATCACATGTCCATGTGCAGACAGCTACTTTTGTCACTTAAAGTCCTTTGGAAAAACTGTGACGCACCAGAACTGGATGCTACAATCCAGAGCGATACAGTTTTATGCACCTGAATCATGTTGTTGCATTGCTGTGCATAAAATGCATGCTTTAACAGTTGAACAAGCTGTAATAAATTCCTGCTTGCCTACTTGTGATAAGGAGTGTTTCGAGTGCAGGGAGCTTTTGGCTGCCTGCGCACAGCACAGATAGAGTAAGGTTTTGGCTGTAAGGTCATGCCCAGTTTGGGAGTGACAGAGGGGATGGTTCCCGGAGGAAACTGAAGATGAAATCTCTGCATCAAAGTGGTGAAAAAGAGGAACATCTCCATCCTGGCCAGCTGTTCGCCCAGGCAGCAGCGCCTCCCTGAAAAAAGAAAAGTCCATCATTTAGACTCTCTCATACACACACAAGCAAAACATCTGGCCAATTCATTCAAATCTTCCGTAATGCAGGACATGGGGGAACACAGACACCACAGATGAAGAAAAAATAGGTTCAGCTGAGGATAGAGTATCCTCTTCTTTCTGCTATGAGGGAATATCCTGTGATAAAGACCATATGAGACCAGGAACTTGGCCAAAAATAAAATAAAAAATGTAAGCTACAACCCAAGCAAACACATTTATCATTTTTTTTATACACATTTGTTTTGCACTTGGGGATTTTATGGATTCTGTCACTGATATGGCCAATAAAACATGCAGTTTTATTTCTCTATTCAAAATGTCATGAAATTCTGTAGATTTTTAAATGAGATTCATGACTTCTTCATGACAGCCACATTTTTTTCAGGGGAGGGATTTAAGAGAAACATAAAGACACTAACCCATGGAGAATGGCAGGAAGGCCTCACGCCTCACAAAGTTGCCATTGCTGTCCAAAAACCTCTGTGGTGAGAAAACACCTGGATCATTCCAGTACTTCTCATCAAAGTGCACTGAGTAGAGGTTTGTGATCACCATGGTGCCTTTTGGAATTTTGTAGCCATTGACATTTGCATCCTGGGAGGTGGCACGGAAAATACCAAGTGGGACAATGTTGCAGAAGCGAAGGACCTCGTGCAGAACAGCCTCCACATATGGCATCCTCTGTTTATCCTCCAAAGTTGGTTCCCTCCCATTGGCCAGCACGCTGTCGATTTCTCTGTGCACCCTCTCTTTGCAAAAACACACAGTATCAAGCATTTATTCATGTGTAACATCAGTTGACCAAGGGTCACATTAACAGTAAGAATGTTCTTCCATTGGGAAAATGTTTCTACTATAACTCACCTTGTATGTTGGGGTAGAGAGCCATGTACAGCATGGCCCAGCGCAGCGTGTTTGTCGTGGTCTCTGTGCCAGCAATAATGAGCTCACCCACTGAATAGATGAGGTTCTCATAAGAAAAAGAGGAGCCGGGCTCTCCTGCGTTCTGCTCCAACTCATCCAAATAAGCATCAACATAGTGGCGAGGTGCATGACGCACCCTACCCTGTGAAAAAGCCTTTATAGCCTGCAGCAAAAAGTCATACACCTCAGCAGCGTTGTGGAACAGCTTTTGGTGTTTTCCAAAGGGCACATACTCAATCCAAGGGAAGGCGTTGTAGAGGAGGGCCCAGCCGCTCACTGCTAGCTCCACGTTCTCACTGAACAGCTCGATCATATGTTGGAAGTTGCTGTCGTTGTAAGTAAAACGCTGTCCAAAAATGATCAGGTTGGTGATGTTGGACACTGCGTTGGTCACCAGGTGTTTGGGGTTGAAGGGCTTTCCCTTGTGTTCATCAATGGCATCAACAAAGAACATGCACTCCTCTGAGATCTTCCTTTCAAACGTTCTCTGCCCGCTGCCAAAGTAGCGGAAAGAGTTGCCAGCCAGTTTACGGTGTTCGATCCAGCCTTTGCCATATTTACAGTTGAGAAGCCCTTTGGAAGGTGGAGAAAATAGTAAAACAGATGAGATAAATCATTTAGAATGTCAAATGCAATTATTCAGTGACTGTTGCATAAGAAATAATATGCATTGCAATCTTATAACATCATCTTACCGCCCATTTTGGTCATTTTCTTGAATAAAGGCAGCGACGGGCGATCAGCAAACACCTCGCTCTGATGGTAAAGGCATTCCCTGACACAGTCATATCCATTTAATACCACCGTCAAGATGCCTCCTAGGTCAAGACTGAAGATCTGAAAAGTGCACATTGCAACTTTAGCACTGTACTGCTTGTGCACACATTTTATTTAGCATTCAGATTTAGCAATGGCAGTGTCAAGGAATGTGAGCTTTATACCACAATTGTAGGCATGTTGCAACAATTTGCTTGTGTCTGCTCTTATGCATGACACTCAAAACAGCTTTTTTCATGAGACACACAGGAGAGAGTCAGTGAATAAAACAGACTCTGGTCCCTTTAAGATTATCCCTTTATTTACAGAGACATCCAGCTCTGCAGCTTAATGTTTAAAAAGCACATATGCAAATAAAAGGACTTCTGTGTCCTTAAACCGGCGTGCATTTTCTTTTGGAGAGGGGGCTTTAATTTTAGGGAGCCCCTGGTTTGCCGGTTATTCTCCTCCAAGTGCTGCAGACCGCCGAGCGTACGGGCGAGTCTCTTTTGTTCGTTTCATAACTACTTCCCAGTGTGTGTAGGGGGGATGTGCATGTGTGTCTGAAGTCTTCTTTAAGTCTACAAGGTTGTGCACTGCACAGTTTGCAGGGCTCTCCGTTTAAAAGCACTGCCGTCTTAAAAAAGCGCTGTAGGTTGAGTTCGAGTCGTTACCTGTCCATGAACTTCACTCTGCTTCTTGAGGAAGACGTGCGGCTCGGTGGCCAGAGACATAATGTTTCCTATCACTGGGATGGGAGATGGACCAGGAGGAAAGCCCGGGGGTCTTCTTTGCTTGGAGAGCTGGCGAACCAACAGGAAAACGAGGAAGGCGACTGTCATACAAGCCGCACCGAGCAGAGCCTGCGCGCCGGAGACCGGCACCAGAGACGGCGATTTAATGGCAACCATCTTCACAAAAAGTTTCTCTTCCACGGCGAGGCTGCCTCTGCTGACTTCGGCTTCTCCTCAGAGAAACTGAAGCACATATGTATCATCTTGCACATTTTCTATCCCCCGCCTCTAAGGCAAAGATTGGTCAGAAAAGTCAGAGTCATCTGAGGGTGAACTTTGTTCTGCTCTTGATCAATAGTTATAGGTTGAGTTTTTGGCTTCTTTAATAAACCTATAGAGGGGGCAACACACCATAAAACCCCCACTGCACGTCATCAAACCCATTATTAAAGCTGTAAAATCATTAAGACATAAAAGTAAAAACGTTGCTCAAACAGACATGCAGGGGGTTTGATGCAAAAAAGAAAAAGAAAAAAAACTTGAAAAGGCAGCAGT
Organism: Serranus cabrilla; assembly: GCA_903364295.1. NCBI lineage: Eukaryota > Metazoa > Chordata > Actinopteri > Perciformes > Serranidae > Serranus > Serranus cabrilla. The sequence goes on along the minus strand of CAFUXE010000018.1, from coordinate 376,870 downwards.
CTAATTAACCTTAGTATGGGGGACTGGGGTGGACTGAAATGTTGAGCACATGAGCCACCCATTGTTTTTAGAAAACCACAGTCTGGAAGCAGCTTTCCCAGTAGGGAGTCACATGAGACCTGCTGCAGCACAAGTTTAACAGATTTTCTGTGATTTCTGTGAACAGATGTGTTGCTGTTTGCTGTAGGGAGACGACAGAGCGACTACAATATAAGGTTCAACTGTTTAAGAAAAGCAAAAGCACTCACTTGCAAGGGAACATTTAAAACTGTATTTTAAAAAGTTATTGTAAGATGTACAACTGTAAGCAATCGAAGCATCTTGGTCACTCTCTATTGGAGGAAATTAAAATGAGGTACACTCTTGCTTGTACAAATGCAATGATACAACTTCATAAAATTGATTTCAATTTATTTTCTTGTTTAAATATTCTATTGCATTATTAAATTACATAATTCTCATACAAATGGGCCTGGTGCCAATCCTACAGGGCTCAACTTGTCTCATGTCCATTCTTGTGTGTGTAAATGTTCATGCAACTATGTACTGGTTTGGATTTGTTAGAGCCAAACATTTTAAAAGCATTTCACAACTTTAATAGTGGGTTTGATGAACTGCAGTGTGAGTGTGTCGGTTTTATGGTCTGCTGCTCCCCGGTTTCTCCTATTACTTGACATCAGCTCCATATATAAATAGGCCAATCCTGCCAGCTTTAAATCATACGAACAAACTTTTTAACAGAATATGGAGACCGAGTGAAACATGCACATTTTTAAAAATTACACTGAAACCCACGTCGACGAAAACATAAAATGTGCTCATAAAAATCATAACTGAAAATTTCAAAAGCATCAAATGCAATAAGATGCTCTTTTATTATTACACATTTGGATTTATTGAGGAAACAGCAGAGTAAGCAAGCTTTTATGTAATTCTGTTTTGTTTTCAGGCAATAAACTTTGCCCCAGTAAGCTGCTGCATTTTCCTTCACCTAAACCTAAAGGTTAGGTCGTGCACTATGTCCAGAGGTCAAAGGTTAAGGCAGGGACCACATTCCAAACTTGCATACTTGTGTGAGATTCTTCAAGCTTGTTGGCTACAACTTGAGCTCAGAACTGTGTATTCTAAAAATCAATTTGTAATACTTACATAAGACTGAAGGGCAGTGGCTGTTTTCTAGCCAAATAAGTCTAAATAAAACAAAAACGGCAAATATATTTGACATAATCCCTTTTACTCAGTATAAAATTATATGTAGACCTAACTATTTTCCATATACAGTCTGTTGATGGAAGTCAATAATAGGTGGAGTGAGTAAGGGTTAACACAGGTAATCATCATCTCCTTAATGGGATTCTAAGTTGTAAACAAATCCACTTTTGTAAAACCATGCTCTCCACTTTCTTGGCTGTGTGATCAGTTCATCACGACCGGCTCCTCATTAGACATGAAGTTGTTTATCCAGCCGTTCCTTCCTGCTGAGGCAGCTGGTGAGCTTTTTTTTCTTAGATGCCTCAAATGGCCTCTACAGACCTCTCCCAATCATTCAGATTTGTTAGGGCTACCTAATGAGGACATTCTTGCAAATTACTTATTTGCTTCCTGCCAGCTCCACAGACTCAAAAGCTATTCTGGAAGCGTTAAACACATCTGTCAGATTTAATCTAATAAATATGTTCTCACTGTTGCATTATCTTGTTAGTGTTGGATTAATCAAAACACCCGCGCCAAAAGTGTCCAGGTGGCTGACATCGACCATATTTTGTAAAACCCAGAATAATAGTCATTTAAAAAATATTTGATATAATCTCACCTGCTATGACTAGGCAATTTATAGAAAGAGCTTGAAACATGTAAGACATCTGATCTGGGAATCAACAAAGAATGGTGTTACATCTGTCCCAGTTGAAGCAGCTCATGATAGATATAATATGTTTTCTTTGGAGGATATAGATATATATGTTTGGTGTGACATTATTAATATTCTTGACTCAAAACAACTACATGGAGCCGCCATCCTATGGGCCCACCACCTGCAGGGATAGGCACTGGGGTCACATGCACTGTAATGACGTTTTACTTTTTTTGTTCAATTAATTCGCACATCTCTATACGCTTTGTCCTGACGTGAATATTAGGTGGCAAAAAACAGTGTAACTTTTATTCAGAAGGAGGTCAAATTTTCTTAGCTTTCGCCTGGTGAATAAAGGTGTCAACCAATTACATTGTGCAGAACGGACTTATTCCAAATGTTTACGATAGTGCAAAGATTTTGAGTTGTGTCTATAATTATAAGGATTACCAAACAACACAGAGGTTTTGCATTCTGAAACAAGGCGGCAAACAGCACATACCACTTCTTCCGTTCTTATCTTTAGCAATAAAAGCCCCAAACATACATACTGCATAGCTGTTTACAAGGGGCAACCTAAATTTACTCAAAGCATTTTGCTAAAAGTAAACTCAACAAAATAGCTTACAACAGCTCAGGCTAAACAACAACTTGCATCAGACAGACTGCCAGAAGCTGCTTTTACAAATATATACATTTTTACATGTATAGTATACATATTGTGATATCACCCAACCCTATCTTGGAGTCATTATATTCCTCTCCTGATGAATGCATGCAATTTAATGCAGTATATGTATGTGTGGTAGAACAGCATCGGTCTTTACATTAGAAGGCAATTTGAAGAGTGTTCCTGTTTTGTGATACTGAGTGGCATGTTCGTTTGGGTGGGTCCCTTGACGACTGTGATTCTACAGTAAATTATTTACCGTCCGGATGACTGGAATTATCAAGTGCATGGGGAAAATCTCATTACCGACTTTCCCTGGTAATACTCATGCTGTCCAGAACCTCTTTTTTCCAACAACATAATGACAGTGGCAGGAAGATCAAGAGGTCTTCTAATCCCTCTGCAACTACTGGCCAGGTGTGTTTGAATGTTAGGTAAGGTTTGGTCAGCTTTCTAATGGAGGGCAGCAGTTTTAAGTCCCTTTGCTAATGGATACTTCACATCATGTTTATAATTCCATGAGCCTCAATGGCTCAATGGCACTTTGCTGTTTGTTTTAGAAGTGCAGAAACCGATCTGTAAACTGTCTTAAGGCACTTCAAATCCATTACAGGGTTTCCACACTGTTGCCTTTTGTTCTCATCTGAGCCCTGTGCAGTGAGTTTCCCCGCCAAAGTAACATATTGTACCTTTAACACGTCAGTTTTGTGCTTTCACCATTCTGACAATTCCATTGTAGGTTCGAAGGTCATCCAGCCAACAACACCAATCTATGTCTCAGTCTATGGTCTTTAACTGCTTGAGACACTTAAAAGCTTGATCCTTTAGGACTGCACCAAATTACTCATTCCCTAAACTATAAGTATGTCTTTGACCCAAAGATATTACAAAAAATATTATTTGATTCTCACTTACAATTTGGGAAGTGATCTCATGTCAGAAGCCGACATTAGTGCAGTCACATGGTCATTTCCATCCATTTTGGGTTTATTTGTGCAGATGCACAGTGCTATTTTTGTCCTAATTATTGTGTAAAAAAAAAGCACTTAAATATCTGTCTGCTTAGTTTCAACCCTCCTCCCCTCTCAACACAACTGTAAACTCTAAGTTTAACAAAAAAAGAGTTCTTTATCTCCTATTACAAAATCTCTCGGCTCCTCATCCTCTCTTATTAAGGATCTGTCTACATTTGGGAAAAAAGACCAATTATTTCTAGCCTGACCTAGTAACTGCTTATAATATCAAGCCTTATTCAAGGTCCCCTCTTCAGGTGCTGATGGTGTGTGGAGTGTGGAGGTTCACAAGGAGGAAAACATTTTACCTCACAATTACCCATTTATAGGCTTATATTTTCACAGTCCTAATGTGCTAACTTTGATATTTCATATATATATAACTGTGCTATAATTTCCAGCTGATTATCAACTCTTGCTGCCTATTCGAATAATACAAGGTGTCGATATGAGAGAGCTTTGAAGGAAATTCTCTTTGGGGCTTTTTATTCACAGCCAAGAACGGTGCTGCATCTCTTTGAGAAAAGACACAGTCACACTGACTCAGCTGAGACTGTCGCTGATGAGCACAGCACTGAGCATAACACTGCCCTCTCTGTCATGAATGCCGTTCTGTGTCGCAATTAATTTTCCAGGCCAATTCGTGCCGAACATTAGGGAATGTGAACAGTTGGAGATAATTGCATTTTTGACAATACACTTTTCCCCTTGGAATGTAATTTCTCTGCTTCAACTCATGCCCTCGGTCAGAGCCGGCAGTGGTGAATGAAGGCCTGGGTGCAGCTTGGGTGAACTTTAAATTTCTTGGCAAGGTACTCAAATGAGATCAAGACAATAATCATTGTGTTTGTATAGTTGGAATCTTTCGCTCTACAGTCTTTAGTCTTCCATGAGCAGTTTCTGGCATCATGCAGAGCTGCTGGAGACTAATTTAATGCTTCTGGTATAGAGCCTGCAGGTCTGCTCAATAGTACTAAAAGGCTCATCCACACTAATGAGTTTCCTTGTGACGCAAAAACTAACTGGGAGGCAGGGTGCTTTATGACACATCATCCAATATTGTTACATAAGGGGAATTACAAGATGGCCAGAGCCCAACAGCCCAGTAATTAGCTTGGAGAAACCGAATGGACACTGAATTCTGTGGGAAGGTTACTTTTATCTATTTGTTGCAGAGACAACTACGTTGTACTCTGTGCTTCCGAAATTGATACCAAAAATTAATGATATTTAGATCTAATGACAAATTGGAGACAAATTACTTTACTTATACTTTACTGACACACTTTTACATTGTTCAGCAGTGTCTAATGGGGAAATATTATATTGCAGCATGTGAGGGGGCAGCAGGATACAACTGGACCGGTTAATTCTTTGGCTGTTACTGTGGATGTAATTTTGTGTTATTTAGCAACTTCAGTGTCTCTTTGTGGAACAGCTGTTTCCTTTTCCATGAAAATCACTTTCCATCATTTTGCCTTTCACCCCTTGGCCCTTGCTTACACTAAAAACGCAACTTGTCTGCAGCAAAAGCTGTAACAACTTCTTTATTTTTTAGTTTTAACATATTGCTGTCTGGTAATATGAAATACTCTCACCTGTGAACATTTACTTTGGCCACTTTCTGTATGAGTAAAAGTAGCAGCTGCACACCTTAAGAACTCATTCCTCTCATTGGCTCGATCTCTGTTCATTGTATTGAGGGGCACTGGTGAATTATGTTTGGACATTATAATTATACACCCTGAATATCAGGGGATTTACAGTCAGTGGGTCCACACGCACACATAACATATTAGCTCGCTAGACCATGAGACTGTAACAGTCAGATTTTCTTCCTCATTTTTTCCCCACTTACCCTGCTTACAGAATGACTTAACTAAAAAAACGCTGCCATGTGATTGAAAAAACTGCCAGCTTTTTTGTGAATAAACGCATTGATGACAATACATTGATGTCATTTACGTACAAACTCTTTTATTGGCTTGCTGTGAGTGTTGAAGGACTTCTGATTGGCCAGCAGTTTGAGGTAAAACATTTGACTGGCCAATAGACTATGATCAAGTGCTCACTCACTTAATACAGAAACCCATGGGAAACATATATAAAACCGTGCACTGTGGGGAGTGTTCCGTCTATTCACAAGTGAGACTGAAGTCTTCATTACCAGAAGATCTATTATCTTACGGTGAGTATAGATAAAGCACTGCTTCTTTTTAGTTGATTGTGCAAATGATGCTGCCAGTGTTAAATATGTGGGTTTTGTAGTCGGTGAGGACTCAATAGACGGATATAATGTTGAATAATACAGGTTGCTTACAGAAAGGAGATGCAGCTTTGCTTTTTTTGATGACGTTATACTATCTATGGCAGGCTTCAGCTAATTCTGTTAATGGACAGAGCTGGTTTTATAGTTGTTGGCAAAGCTCCCAGTGTCAGTATATCACCAATAACTCTTCTATCTGCCTCTGTAAGTTCAGCTGCTCTAACAGAGAGGGAGTGTAAGAGAGAGACAGAGAGAGAGGATTCTTATAGCCGCGAATGCATGCAGTAGAAGAAAGTCCATTCAAATATATGTATATACTGTAAATAAAATGTTGCGGACACAGATCCCACAAAAACATTTACAAGACATTTTTCTTTGCAAAAATTTCCATTACCTATTTTTCCACAGGCAATCATGATAATGCTGAAACTCTGGACTCTCCTTCTCGCCTATGCGCTCATCATTTGTCAGATGTACGTTTCACAGGCAGCTCCATCCAGGTAAGACTTGTGGAATTTTACCTTAAAGTTTAAAATACATTTACCTTGTAAAAACACTGTGATTGTGTCTGATCATTTTTATGTGTTTAAGATTATGTCTGCAGAACACCTGTCATTGTTGAGATCAGTTTGCAATCTTATAGTTTTAAAGATGGCATATAATACTGTTAGCTTTTAAAAGGCACCATTAAATCAGATTACATGAAGTTTGTGTTGTATCCCTTATTGTAGTATTTGTCCGGACAAGTTACAGTTTTTAAACCAATGTCGTAACAGATTCCGAATTAAAGAGCTCGATCTAATCTAATTTACATTTCCAGAACTAGTAAGGAGTCCGTGTTAGATGGAGTCGCACTATCGAATGATGACGCCCAAAGGTTACTCAGAGCTATCAAGGAGTTCATGCAGATCACATCAGATGAGCAAGACCAGCAAACAGCTGATGGAAACAGGTAAGGCCTTTAATATGTTTAGGTATTTTTTAGTATAGTTTACCCTAATTATAAGAAAGTTTAAGTACTGTACATTGTATCGTACTATTTACCTATCCATATGAACTGCCACCAGTTAAGCAGAATATAACAAACTTTTGTTTATAAGCCCAACAGCTCCAACTTTGGTGTATATTATTTATCAAGGTATACAGTGAAATTTAATTAAATCTACTCTCTGTCATAATCCCTTAATGCATGGACTGAAGTTATTCATTCACTCATCCATTTATATGCCTGAATCAGTGTCCTTGGTCCGCCAAAATGAAGAGAGCATGATTTTGAAGAACATTTGAGAACATGCATGATAGACATTATTACAGAAAATGAAATTTAATAATAGCATGACAACTCAACTACAAGATTTTGGTTAACAAGATACCTTCATATGCCTGTTGGATCTGTTAGCATGCATTTTAAATATTAATTTAACGCATGACAAAAACATCATGCATGTAATTACTAATATCTATCTGCATGTCCCTGTTACTGTAAGCCTGTTTCTGCATGTTTGTCTTGTCTCTAACAGCCTGGATAGACCCATGTCAAAGCGCTGCACCGGCTTAAGCACTTGTGTGCTGGGAAAACTCTCCCAGGATATTCACAAACTACAAACCTATCCCCGCACCGATGTGGGAGCAGGGACGCCTGGCAAGAAGCGAAGTCTATCTGAGCAATATGAAAACTACGGCAACTAATACAATCGAAACTCTCATTATTTACCCCATCTATTCTTCTGTCTGTCTGAGTTGGTTTGTTCATCCAGTTCTATGCATATCTGAAACTGCTGATGCATGTGGATCCTATTTGTCTCACTAACTTCATGGAAACGTGCCTGCTTTAATTTTCCACTGGCAGAGACTTAAAAAATTAGGAATTAGCTACAAAAATGGTGTTACTTCGGCAGTTCTGTACAATACAGTAAAATATAGAAACAGCTAAACACCTTTCTAATGTATTCTTCTCTTCATAGTAACTATGTTTCCCCTTGAATAAATGACTATTTTACATGGAAGCTGTTTATAATTCATTCAAGATCAAAAACATATATCACTTTCTGAATAAAAACAAAAAATGAAAGGACAAAAGGGTAAGCATGACTGTCTATAATGCACACACAAACATTACAATATTTTACTCTATACATTTCCATTGTGTTTCATTTATTGTTGATGACGCTAACCAGTACTGTTCAATGTGTATCATGCAGATGTCCCACCTATCCTGAGGATCATAATCAATTCTGTCACTATGTTTCCATTCTTACAAGTAATACAACAGCACAGAAGCGGGCGTGCAACACAGCCACCTGTGTAACCCACCGTTTGGCGGACTTCCTGAGTCGGTCAGGAGGACTGGGTTACACCAACTACGTTCCCACCAACGTGGGCGCCCAGGCCTTTGGCAGACGGAAGCGGCATGGCCCTGTGTGAGCACAATGGCAAATACATGGTATGTTAGCACTAATTAATGCTTATGCTGTAGATAAAGTCCATGAGAGAAATTTGAACAAAATCACTGTAAAAAGCATTGTTTTAAAAACCAAACTGAGGATTACAGTCAGTAGAAAGGCTTCTTTCAGACATGAAATGCACTTGTATTTGACTTATTTGGTGTTATGTGTGATATTATTGTCAAATATATGAACTCAAGTGTTGCAACATGCAGAAATTGGCGGGGTTTCAGTACCATGTTAACTGTCAATCAACTAAAACACCACCCTGTATATTCTATTCTCTCTTTGGCTCTTTAGGACCAAGTGCCTCCTTCGAGTGACAAAACAGCATCATCATCTACCTGCAAACACTTGGAAACAACAGTATATACAGTATTCTTTACAAACATAGACTGATCTCTTTCTGTCAGACTACCACCAGTCACCAAAAAGTTGTCCGTATTCATTGTTAGTCTGTGCTTAAAAACAGAAATATCTAGCATGGGTGACAGCATCACGGAAAAGTAACTGAGAAGATATTTCTTTTGCTAAGGGGGATGAGAATAGATTTCTTCTCTGTCTTGGCTTTCGGCTAAGCTGGTCTTCCGACTAGTTTCTGCAGTATGTTATACTGAATGTCTTCACTACTAACAAAAACTTCCAACAACTGTGGCTGTCTTGTGCCTTGATGTAAAACACTTCATTAGATTTCATTATAGTGCACAATGCAAGTGTGAAACATGTACTTATGATTCTAAATATTGTAATAATTGTGATTTGAAAGCAGGAATAAATTGTATTTTAGCTACATTAGGCTTTCATGTCTCACTGTGTATTTGTTTGATTCAGTGATGTTAACTGTGAACAAGCTGATAGACACCTCAGAAATGTTTGTATAATGTGGTATGAAAAACAAGGCATAACATCAACCGATGCCATATGTGACACACACTTTAAATGGAAATAGAGAGACAAACACATTGCTTTCACTTCACATCATGGACCAATAGTCCAAACATAATTATTAAACATTTCTCTAATAAAAACAATGTGTAAGTTGTAAACTGCTATTTGATATTCTTTTTTCATCAGATACAATATTAAGCATGTCACTGACATTTGAACACATTTATGATTTATCTCTCAACACCTAGCTCATCTTGCCCTCCGGTGGTTACAATATGTTACTGCACCTTCTTGGTTATGGAGCCTCTCTCAAGAATAAGTCTCTTTATTGAGGGGCATGTTCCAACATCCCATCTCTACATATTTTCAAGCAAGTTTAGTTTTTGTGTCGGTAAAAATGTGGGAGGGCCATTTGAGGCATTGAACTCTAAAAGTTTCTCAGTGAAAGACTCCTCCATCATGCACCACATATAAATACTGTGTATGTTAGTAGAATAACCAACTATCTTTTAACCAAATAGAGGTATCTGCTGAACCGTAATCATACTATCTTTGGGCATCTTTGCATGAACTTTGCTAAGTTGCTTGAGAGTGGAGAAGTAAGTTAAATGTGATTTTATACTCTGATACCTATATAAATGTTACCAAATACACAAAAAGAGAAGAAATGGCATGCTTACTTTTGTGAATGGCAACATTCTAACGACAAGTCAGGTAACTTTTATGAACTGAAAACACACTGAGAAAAGGTCAAAGTTCTAAGACAAAAATGCAGAGATCACTGTGGTAGTGACCTGTTATTTCAAATGTAGCCAAACTCTTTCTACATGGGACCATAACTTATAAAATAAACATCATGTTATGAGAAAGACTTAAAGATGTAGGGACATTTTCTAATAGAGTTCAGATTTATTGTAACAAGTGGGGGCGTCCCCTGGTGGCCATTAGCAAGAATGCAGGTTAAAGGCATCACTTTTCAGACCAGGAGGTTGTTGCTTTTCTTCAGTCCAACAATCCACACTTACTCAACTGATGTAACTTAAGGCAATTTATCAGACTTTACACAGCGGCATATGAAGCCACAAAAAGCCTTATATAACTTTCTTCCCATATGTCAGTCATGTCATTAAGGACCTGAACACCTCCAGACTGAGGAAAAGGGCAGAAAGCATCACTGCAGACCCCTCACATCCAGGACACAACCTGTTCCAAGTTCTCCCCAACAGGTCACAAAACTATGGCAAAACTACAACAGAAACAGTTTTCCGCCAAATGTGTCTCTGTGTGTGTAACACTAACCATAAATACACCAGAACAACTAACCACTACTTGCATATATTGTATATGTTGTCACTATCTGTATATATGTAAATCTTTGCTTATTGTTTATTTGTGCACTGTTTCTTTAAAGTATTGATCAGTTTATTTTGTATTTAACTGTTTGCCTTTTTTTCTATTTAATCATCTCTGCATTGTAAAACCTGAGTCAAATTCCCTCTTAGCTGCACACATACTTGGCCAATTCTAAATATGTTATGCGGTATAGTTAGTAGGCTGCACTGGACGATCTAACACAGGTGTGGATGAGTACCTTTAATCAGGTACCAAGGCTTGATAGGTCAGGGGGCGGGACGTCAGCTCTCTGTTGAATCAATTAACAAAAATGAAGTCGTATGCTCACTCAAGTAGTTTGTGGTGGAGGAAGCAATATTCGCAAATGCCAGCACACACAACTTTTATAGTGTTGATAAGTTTTAAGAGGTTCCGCAGAAACAAATATGTGGTCAAGGACACCTGAAAACATCGGCCCTACCAACACCTGACGCTGAAAGCCGACGACGACGTTAGCATGCCGCTGTCAACGGAGAGTTAGCTAACGTTAAGCTAGCGGCTAAGGTGGCAACTTTCGTACAGAGAAACATAACTTCCATGGACAAGGAGAAGAGGAGATTTGCCGTGCTTTCCAAAGGTGGCAGCTGTGGATATATATAGTTTGCCTAACTTTAATGGTTATAATGTTATTGATAATTAACTGATAAAGATCGCAACTAACCGAGGAACGGCGCACAACTGAGAAGAGGTTACCAAGGAGACCCCGCAAAAGGTGCACGAGGCAGTGACATTTCTACTAAAGTAAGTTAATTGTTTATTTGTTTGTTTTTTACACATTGCATCACTATGCTGGGAACATAAACATACTGAACGTTGTGTGCCCCGTGTGGCATTTTTAATATCTTAGCATAGTTTATCAATATCGTGTGTTGCTCAGTAGGCCAGCGGCTGAACCGTCTCTCAGACTGTGAGCTGGCCTTGCTCTTTGCTCTCTTACTTCAACTGGCATCCACGCTGCTTCTTTTTATCTGGCACTTTTTTACAGTTTCACCTCACACATCAATGAGTTTCTGTCACTGCTGCTCTTGCTGATTATTGCCATACAAAGTTGTTTTATTTCCCCATGCATTCATCAACTAATTTGTCACTCTTTGAGTCTGTTTGTAAATGTTAGGTTAGTAGTATACACATGAGAGCTACACGGCTCCTTTTGTTGTTTAAATAACATATTTGTACATATTATTTCTACTAATTATATTTCATAATACTTTTTTGTATGTTGACTTTTTCTATTCTTATTTTCTATTTTTGCTGCTATCTTTTACTCGCATTACTTGCCTAATCTCTTTTTATGTTTTTAGCACTTTGTTTGTTCTTATGCACCAACATAGGCCTACAAATTCAAAAAACCAACTGTAACTTCTGTGTTTAATTTCTTACCGACTGGATATCAGCCTGCTTTGTCATAGTTATGCATTTATTTTAGAAATCAGGTAAAACAGACTTGTTGGCACAGCATGTGAATCGCTGTTTGGTATAACGACTTTGAATCAGTTTCTGACCATTTTGTGAATGGATAATCAACAGCCACAGAAAATACACATGTGCAGAGTTTTGCTCCTTCGTCGCAGTGTCTGATATTGGGTCCACCACTTTTGTAAATGTTCTGTCATAGCAACAGATAGTCTGACCTTTTCCTGCAGAGCAAAGGATTTCCCAAGGAACCATTTGTCATAGGCATAACAGCCCCCTTGAGTATTTTTCTCTAGAGTTCCTGTGTAACAGACCATGGGCTCCACGGCTGCTAGTCTTCCCTAATTGTCATGCTTGTTCTACCAGTTGTATTCTCAAGTCTCTTCAGGGAGAATAAACTTTTTTTATTTTAAACCTTTTAATAACAGCAACAAGGGATTGTCACAATATAACACAAATACAATGTGTTGTATTAATTGCAGCAATGCACAAAGTGGGCATTAGTCTCTTAAACTCAGTATTAGAGTTAAGTTAATGTGTGGGGATGACCAAAACAGGATTTTTCACAACCAACTTTAAAGTTTGGCCACTTTCACTGGCCAATGTTTGTTTTCACTGATGTATTGGATGGAATGTTTTTTTTTGACGTGGGCTTGGGAGTGTTGGGATTCAGCTGATGGCACAGAGTACACGATCATGTGAAACCAGCCAGCATCATCCAACTGCAGACCTATGTCAAGTCTGACACATGTTTGAGTGTTGATTCACTACATGCATTGCAAGTGTAGTATTTATTAGTAATTAGTAGTTTGTGCCATTTTTGCAGCCTTTCCTTTCGCTTTTTTATTTCTCAGTTAACAATAAGAATCACCTTTTGCAGTAGTTGTTTGGGCTGTACTATATCAAAATGTTTAACAAGGAATGTACCTATAATAATAGTAAATTACAGAAGCCAAACAGCAGGATACATTCTCATACTGGTGTGCAATAGCCACTATTTGTTGCATACTTTTTTATTTGCAGTCCAAGTGCAGTGAAGTTCTAATTATTGCAAAACAAAGTTGTTGGTGTTTGTGGTGGTTAAGCTGTGTTTAATAAGGTGTGTTTAATTTTTGCCACTGTCTCCCCTGAGTGTCGACAGACAACACATATCTTAGTTGATTAGACAGATGAGAATGGGGCTGCTCTTGGATGTGAGTAGCCATGTGCAAACTCCCAAACGGAGCTAATGAAGGAGATGAGGGCTGGTGTTGGAGATAGTTCAGAGCCTCAGAGGAGCTGTTTGAGATGGCAGAGTGTCTGGGGACAGGCATCTGTCACTTTTGCCTCATCACCATCTGGATGACAAACTTTGTGTCCATTAGAGTGGCAATGTCTTACATTGTTGAGGAAAGGAACTTCTTTCTTTGCTTACTGACTTTATCATACATACTGGACAATACCTTTGGCTACCATCACAGGGGAGAAAAAGCAACACTATTCTATGGCATGAAACCTTCTGTGTTTTTCACTCTTAAAATGATAATTTCTCACTGGCTGTTACCTTGAATCCTTGAAGAAAACCTTGTTTTTCTCACATGCCTCCACAGTGAACAGAAAATCTAAAAACATAGTAGATTCTTAATTAATTAAAATAAATGGAGGATAGGTTTATCAACAAAACTACAGTATATCAAGCACTTGTTCTAAAGTCTTACACAACGTGTGCATTATCATTATATGGTACTTCCCCAATAAATGCATTTTCACAATAATCAAACTATTTAAAACACCTCTGCCACTACCATGCTACTCATTCATACTGGGATAGTGTAATGGAAGTCTTTTTTTACTGTCTTTGTACAGTTTGTAATTGAATATATGGCACAGAAGATGATCAAATTATTGCATTTTGTTTTATTTATTCACACGACTTTTTTTTAAAATTCCAGTTGTAAGATTTATGTGAAAATATATGTTTAGGAAATAATGAGTCTATGACTGGATACATCAGATTTGGGAGAGTTTTGAGTGGCTGCTTTGATATAGTTTTGCTGTTGTTAAGCCTGGGCTCCACTTTTTTTATTTCGTAAAGGATTTAATGTGTTTTCAGCTGTTTTTTGGATTCTTTGTTCACTTGGGAGGCATGCAAGAATTCTAGGTAATACAGGGTGAGTTCATTTGCTAAACAAATGCATATTTTTATGATGATGTCTTCCTTCAACATCGCTGCAACGACAGTCTTATCTGATTGTCACTGAGCAGCTGAAGGGCACCTGAGTGGTATTGAGGAAGTGACGAGCTCTGCTCATTCATTTTCTTCACTCAGATTTATTCTGCCTGACCAGTGATTGATAGGATGCTTTCTTGTGGTTTCTCAGAGATCACGAAAATACCAGAAACCCTCTGCTGTAGGAGGGTGGAGGTAGAGTTAACAATTGAAATCACTACGTGTAATTTCTTATGTGTTTTTTATTTAGTATTTCTGCATTTAAAACCGACTTTAAATTCATTTTAAGCCCTGGGGCGCAGTGTATGGTCAAATGAATAACTTCTATGATAAGGTGCATTCAAAACTCACCATCAGCTTCTCTATGTGCTGCAGTGCCCCCATGTGGATAAATATGTGATAGCATGCAAAGATGTCCTGTGCTGCAGGAAAAATATTTACTACACAGCGAATGGAGGCAGCAAGCAGTGATGTGCATAAACATTTTTTTGACATGAAATGACATTTAAAGGAGACTGACCTGTCAGCACAGTGGATGTTAATATCATATAATTAATTCAATTTCTCAAAAACTCACATGCTTGTGTATAATACTCGTACATGCTTGCATTGTTTATTCAGGATCCTCTCAAAATGTACCTACTTTGTCACTTTGAATTGTGTGTTTCTGTGCGTGCAATTTTCAGTACATGATGTATCCGTAAGTAATTGGGGAAAAAGTAATTTCCAGACAAGAGGCGACATTTGAAGCACATCTCATCTATAAATCAGTTAATAGGATACAACCATCATATATTTATTGAATGTTTTCACCATAGTTTGAATGGTAATGGGCTGGTGTGAGTTTGAGGGTGGAAAATGTGTAGTCAGTGACATTGCCTATATACACACAGATATTTATATAAAATTGTGCGTTGTATATTGTATACACTTGGCATTCAAATTGTATATTTGTTTATTTTTTTAATATCCTATTTATTGCATCTCTTACATCTTACTCTTTGGAATATTTTCGCACTGGAGTCTCTGTAACGAAAGTAGTTTCCCCCTGAAGATTATTAAAGAAGTTCTGATTCTGATAAAAGTTACTGACAAGAAGAAGGGAAAATAAAATAAAGTTTCAGTGTTTATACTGATGACAACCTGCACTTCTGCCAGCTCAGAGCGTGGTGTCACTGTTGCTTTGTTGTGGTATTGAGAATAAGGTCTGCTTGGTTCAACTGATTCATGACTCATACCTAAAAAATCTTTTAATCAAAACACATTGTTTTATCTCAAGGCTGATGCTGGGATAAGATTGTTAAAAGTATTGATAATTACTGATAATTATTAATACATAATAAATAATAATGTTAATCTGCTTAGTTAGATATTAGTTAGATATTATAAGAAGAATATAATAAATCCAGTGGCCCTAATCTCCTGCAATACCGATGTGATTTGTCCTCTTCACCTTTTCACGCAGCCCTTTTTGTTCTTTGTCCTTACAGTGCAGGACATCAATGTCATGTTGTGGTAAATTAAAGAGTTCATTCTATCAGTTAGGCTGCCTATGCTAATGTGGTCTCCCCGTTTGCCAAACACACACCAATAAGTATTCTCAGCTCCCAAAAACACATTCTGCCGGCTTCAAGAGCCTTTTCAATAATACAACGCTTTCATATTATATTCATAATGCGCTCCGGTGAACACTGCAACCAAGTCTACTGGGTTTAATTTAATGTAATTTCAGGGCCTAATTTGGCTTCCTACATGTCAGTGGTAATGAAACTTTTGTATTTGATCTAGATACCCTCCATTTGGCTTTTCCCAAAGACTTCCAAGATCTCAAGATGAACTTTGTGCATAGCATTAAACTCAAACAGAAGAATAACCCCATCTGGGCTCGACGCAAGCATTTTATTTCAGGGGCATGGGTGCACCCCTACATTTTTTTCTTTTATAGAAATTAAAAGGCACAGTTCTTTCTTTTCTTTTTTTTTCTTTTTCTTTTTTACATTAAACACACAGAATGCCGAAGACAAAGGGGCAAACAGACTTATTTGAGATCACAAAGAATATTGAAACATAACATATATTTAACGCCTGACAGAGGACAGGGGTGCATTGTGCTTCATGAATAAACTGCACAGCATCTCATCATTTTTTTTATTTAATCCTTTAAGCGATCTTAGTGAACCTATGCATGTTTATTGTTGAGCTAAAATTATAACTATAAAAATCTGTACATTATGGAGACAAACGGTTTTGAGTGAATTTATGTGAAGGAATTGTAGCTACAAATCAGAGATGGAACTTAATTTTATCCTTAAAGAAGATTGTGCCAAAGAAGCTTGAGCAGTAAAGATAAATGCATAGCAGCAGAAGATACATACTGTCGATTAAATGTCAGGGTTGGGGCGATGTTATACGACCATGTCTCTAGTGAAACATTGCGGAGGATGATGATGTTGAGGAGTGGTTATAATAAAAGATTCCATTTGGATAAAAGTTTGAATCAGTTTAAACAAATTTTCTTTTACATTGAATTGGTTCCCACTTGATTTTGGGAGAGAGTGACGTCTCTACTGTTAAAAGTTAGCTGCACTTGTAAAGTCATACTGCACACAGTTAATACATAAGGATTGTTGCTTTCCAAGCACACAATGAACAACATTAGTGCCACCGCAAACCTGCACCCAACTTGTAATGGTGCGGACGTGGAGGGACATCACTATTAAATTAAATTTTGCACATCAGAAGGTGAAAAATTTGTTGAAGATTTTACACAGTGATGCTTCTTTTACCTCATAAAAAATCTTTGGGAAAAAGGGAAACATTTGGATTTGATATCAGAGATACGGTCTTTCAAGATTAATAAAAGCCTACAGCTATTTTTTTTCCTAGGCTTGCTAGTCTCTACTTACCCAGTCTAAATGTAACTTCATGAATAACTGCCTCATTCACAACCTTTCAAAGGACATTGTTTGAAAATTCCTGGATTCCACTTCCTCCATAAAAACCAATTGCTCTATTGATTTATAAAAAGTAGTTAAAACTTCTGTCTAAAATGTGTAATGTCTTTTCAGATACTCAAGATGGCACCAAAGAGCCACATAAGTCTACAACTTAATTAATCATTTTTTCTATTTATGAAGTATATTAAAACCTGTTTTGCTGTTTTTCTTTTCTTCTGTGCCAGATTTATACAGCACATAATCAATGCAGAGGCCTTTCCTTTCCGGTTGTAAAACTATCTAATAAAAAAAAAATATTTCATCAAAGGACAATTCATAGGACAGCTTAAAGTGTGGCAATAACTAGATAAATTTGTGTATGAGATGAGGATAATTGATGATATCTCTGTGCCCATGATGAACATATTGAACACTAAATAGCAGCATGTTGTGTCATCCAGAACGAACAGGGTTTTCTATAACTCTGGAGCTGCTCTATATCTGAATATGTCAATAACTGCACAGTGAAAACACAGATGCCTATTTGCAGTCAGGTTGTCGATAGTGTTAACCACTCTACCTTCGTTTTATTACACTAATTATTTTAGCAATTTTGACAGCTAGATCAGAATAATGTCAAGAAGTCAATTGGCTGTCCTTTTAATATTGAATTAACGCATTGTGGCAGTGTTATTGATTATTGAGTGTAAGAAGATCATCATATCTATGAATGCTGTCACACCTAAGAGACCTTCTGTTTAACCGCGGCGTTCTTGACTTCCCGGGTTATCAAACATGAACCATCAGCCTTATGGTCACTTTGGAAACTTCAGTCATCACTGGGGCTTATTTACCGTGTGGAATAGATATTTCTAAAGACAACATTAAACAGACTTTGCAAGGCCTGCGTTGTGCTCCGTCAAAGATTTAGCTGCTTGCACACTCCGTCTCTCTCTCTCGCTCTCTCTGAAGGCCCCCTTTGTACACATAGGAATGCCCTGTGTGTACTCTGAAATGTAAAGCAGGCCTTCTGTTCACATATGCATGCTGCTGTTGATCATGTGTTTAATTGTAAATGACAGAGGGATTTATAAGATTCTATGTTTGATAAAGATGCCTATCTGATATTCTCTAAAGGAGACACATGCAACATGCAGTCCTAATTGTTGGACTTCTCATTAGGGCAGCGTCATGGGACCTTGCTAGATAATGAAACAGCTGTAATGCTATGGCATTCATCTTGTGCGTCTTCTGATCATACATGCACATATAGAAGCTGCGGTCTTAATCTTACAGCACTACTGGTTATATTGCTCACAGCTGATAGTTATGGATTGACTACTTTTATGCACCAATTTGTGAGAGTATCTTTGACTATCGGAACAACAAAAGAAGTAATCCCAAAACAGTTTGAATGAGTCAGTATTTAGTTACTTATATTTTTGTTATGTTTTTCATGAAAAAAGGAAATAAAAACCCCTTTCTTCTCATTCTCTGGAAAAGGTTTCTGCTAAATTGACACAATTATGACCAACATGATACATGAAAAGTTAATAGTTTAATATGAGAAAGACATGAGAAAAAGTCCCAGACATAAAAATAGTATTACCATTATTAATTTTTGAGCACCGGCACAGACTGAACACAGACCAACTTCATGCTTTTCATAATATTAATCATAATAGTAATATTACTATAACTATTCAATTAGATAGGCATTCTTAATGTAAATGTTGTTGCTTTGATTAATCTGATGTAATTTTGTTTTTTATTATAACTTCTGTACTTTTGATTCTATGGAATTTATAATTAACAGAGAAAAAAACAGAACAAATATCATTTTTTAATTTGTGGTATCGCAAAGTATCGGACAGGTGATATTTTTGACAACCTTAGCAACAGTTTGAACCTTTACAATTACTGGCTTGTCATACTAAGTGGTCTTCTTAGATGATGAAAACCCAGGTATTTAAAGCCAGGATGGTTTTTAACCACAAATTCTGTACATATAAACCAGCCTTTGCAGTTAAGTTCTATATAATGTAGCTGCATACTGTAACCTGACAGTCACCCTACACAGAGAATTCTGTCTTTTCCAACTATTGTACAGTTAGGACACCATCACACATCCCACCTTTGCCCTTATATCACACAGCACACACCACAGATGAAGCTCACACGCTGCTCATATTGTCTCCCAGCCACACTTTTAACTTCAAAGCCCTGCTCACCCTTGTGTCTCAGGAGGAATGGAGGCACTATAGCAGCCAGTCTTCGCTGCTTTGCCATGGTTAACTATGACCGCAGGCTGGAGCACCTCCCCATGCCTCCTGATACCAGAGCAGGGGTGGTGCAGGGGGGGGAGTCGACGTCCTGTAGCTCCACAGCACACCGCCTTGTGCCTCGCCACCACATAACCTGTCCCTGCGAAACAGAGGTCCATTATGCACCACGTTACAAGGCTACACTTGTTGAGAACAGTGTATGTGTGATGAAAAGCGTAGGTAACCTGCATGAACAGGTTCAGTTTTGCTTTTTTTATTGAGAATATTACCATATATTATTATTAAGACAAACATTAACAGAAAATTAGGTTTGTGTGTCAGAAAAATAGTTGAATTGTTGAAGGTTGAATCGGACCAGGCACATACTCTAAAACTGAATATCTAAAAATGATGTCTGCATGTGTGATGTGTTTGTAGGCACATTGATGTTTTTCTCAGGTCTGGAAAGTGTCCTCCCTGTTGAAATGGTTGTGTTCAGCTCAAAGGAACAATGTGGTGGATTTACTTTATTATGAACAAAGCCTTTGTCTGCGGTGCTCACATACTGAACGGGGGTCCAGAGTCCAGGAGCAGCTTTGAACTACCAGGTCAAAGACATCACAGAACCGACGCGCTGTTTCGCATTCATCTTGTACCTCACACAGGAGGCCCGTCACATTTGTCCTTTTGATTGTCCTCCATTTCTTTAAAGGTCTGGCTGGTACCATAGGTCATCTGGAGGCTTTTATGTGGAGAAAAACAAACGTTGTGTTCTTATTCTTGCTCTTCACTTTAGGGGAAGAACTATCACAGGGGTGGTTCCCCTGCCACAGAACAGAACAACAATTGAAATTCAACTCCAAATCAAAGCAACTGATTATAATTTAGCACGAATAGATGTTTTAATTTAAAGAAAGAAAAAGGCTTTTCACATATCAATAGAAAGGTGGGCATATATATGAACTCCACTGGCATGAAATATGCAAAGCAAGCCCACCACAGAGAATAGCTGAAAACACAGGTTCTTTTGATGTTAAGTCCTTTTGGTTGTGCATGTCTTCATTCAACTAGCCTGTGGATGTTTTAACCTTCTGTAAAACTTGCTCCAGCTCTGCACTCTCCCTCTCCACACCAGAGTAATGTGGATCTGCAGTTCTGCCCGTGATTTTTATTTCATGAACGCTGTGTTTCTCTTTGCCAAGGTTTATGAGTGCCCACCATAGTGTTTCACTATCCTGTTATGACTCTGGACACCAGCTTTCTGTAATGAGTGCAATTCGGCTATTATTCTGAGCTTTTTTGTGTGTTTTTAGCTGGTTCTGTTTTTCCACACACATTTTGATGGCCTCAGTTGAGTTAGGCTGACTGTAGTGCCTTGGGCAAAGTTCGCTGCCTTTATTGATAATAAAAATAATTTTGTACAAGTAATGTTCTTCAGTGAAGCAAACGTAACGGTACCAAAGCTGAAAAGAAACACCTTGCTTTGCAGGTAACATTATTTTCCTGCTTCTGTTTTGCACACACACTCAAACAAACAAAATAATACAAATGGG
Source organism: Serranus cabrilla (assembly GCA_903364295.1). Lineage (NCBI taxonomy): Eukaryota > Metazoa > Chordata > Actinopteri > Perciformes > Serranidae > Serranus > Serranus cabrilla. Next base: position 355,970 of record CAFUXE010000018.1, on the reverse strand, counting down.
ACTAATAATCAATCAACCGTGGAGCACGTATCCTTTGACTCCAGGCTATTATTGCTTGGGTGAGCCTATGTGTGTTGTGCAGTATTGACTGTTTCAGTTTTGATGATCCATTCTCAGATGAGAGGAAGCATGTCAGTGCACTGAGCATCACAAAGGGCAGATGAAACACAAGGCTGCACATGCTAGAGCGCTTAATTACGGAAAAATATCATCTTCACTCAATCTATTTGTCCTCCCCTGTTTTCTATGTAAAAGTGTCCTGTTGGAAGGGTAAGGACCGGTAAAGGTCCCAGCAGTGAACACGACACTGCTGGTCTTACAGGCTTTAGATGCTCCTGAAGAGAAGCTCAGGATTAGTTAGTATGCACTGGACATAACAAGGCCTTTGATGTAGCCAGTATTCTCTTTACTCACCCAGAGCATCAACATTTAATGAGACCTGATATCAGCCTTTTTAGGAGCTGTGAATATTTCAGATAAAAGCAAATTGTATTCACCAATACCAACAGACCACGAGGTGGTCAGAGGTTCATTGTCACCTGTGTGTTCTGTGTGATATAGTGGAGCTATGCCTTTTGTGTAATGGGATATGTTCATTAAAACAGGCCCATTTCACTCTCTCTTAATCAGCACCACATATGTCATGGGAGGATACTGCCTGGAGCTAAAAACTAGTGCATAATTTATAACTCCAGGTCAGGCTGTGCAATGAGTGCATATTATCTCAACAAAGATGCATTACTCTGCCATCATTCCATATTTACAATTATGTCTTGATGTGCAGCTCATTTAGCACACAATAGCGCAATAATCCTCCAGACGAGATTCCAACACGTGCAAATCTTACCATCAGTTGTTAGTCTATCAGCGCACTCATTTAAATGAGATCTTAATATAAGCACCTTTCTCTTCTCAAAGTCTTCAGCATCTGGCTAACACAGTTTATGTGTGTGTGTCCCTGCATGTGCATGTGTGAGGGAGAGAGAGAGAGAGAGGCCGCGAGAGTGTGCAAGAAAGTGTCACAGTGAGCTGTGACACTGCAGGTGTTTAAACTGTGGTGATGTAATTGGTCACAAGGGGAATAGAAACAAGAGCTTCACAGTCCTTGATTTGATCCCTTGGTTATTGATTTCTCAGTCTGCTTCTAACAGAAATAATTGCCACATGTAATGTATTATTCAATTACAAGACACTGCTCTCAAGTTTGGGTTTGATGGTCCTTTTTGAATCACTGAGACCTATAGATAATTCAACACTGTCAGCCCATTAAGCAGCGCGAATATTAAAAGGTATGCGTTAATCCTGCCTATTTATTAGCAACTGTGACATTCACCAGTAGTCAAAGTTTCCCATTTTCAGCCTTTGTATAGTTGAAAGAAGTGGGCTTAACTTTGGTTCAGATACAGGCTGGTATTGTGACTCTGTTTTATACTGTTGGTTGTCAAGCTGTTTTAACTGTTCTTCAAAGCCTAATTAAAATCATTCAAACACACTATTGTACCTGTGATTAGGTGAGAGGCTGACATGGCCTTTTCCAGTTTTAAAAGACTTTGAGATGCAGGTTAATCATTTAACCCAGTGAGTCAGAAAACATAACAGAAATAAACACTTTTTAGTTCTCAACTTGTAGACAGTAAAAGGTGATTTTGAACAAAATCTAAATTTTTGATGAACACTTTCTTTGATGTGAGCTTATTTAAAGTATAAAGGTCAGAAGAGTTAACAATAAAGAGTTGGGGCGGTGCTCATTAGGGCTGGGTGATATGGAAAATCAAAAATATATATTTTTTGATGATCTCATACTATTAGTTCATTCACAATGATATTTTTAGTAAATAATGATTAATAATGTGGATACTGACTCATTGGAAAAAGACAAATAACAGCTACAACAGTCTGGTTAGTTCAGAATATGACATCACATTAATGTAACATAGTCTGTGAAACCTGGAAATCACAACACTTAATGCCATATAATGATATCCATAATCTAAAAAGACTATCTACTCTCATATCAGGATATCAATATGATATTGATATATTTCCCGGCCCCACTGCTCATCATTTCAGTGTCTTTTTTTAGGTTAATGTTATAGAAATTTTGGATAGTCAGACATATGTAGTTTGGATACAGAAGGTTTTTCTCCTCAGCAGGTTTTATTTATTTATTATTTTTTTCACTCTATTGTCGGAGTCAGTTAAATAAAATAAAAAGGAAAAATTGATCCTGCAAAGGGGGTACATTTCTGAGCTTTTTCTATATTTTTGGTGTAGATTTTTTATGTTAAAACATTCAAACCTAGCATTTTGTGGTCTGAGGGAGACATTATAATCATTTGATTCTCTTTAGATGTGTGTCTGTGTACACACATGAAGAAAGTGCTGCTTTTTGTAAACTCAATATAAACTAAGTTTGAACTGACATTAATACTAATACATAAAATAATCCACCAAAAGTCTGATTTATCTAACTGTTTACCTGTTATTAGAAATTGTGTGTGCTACCTGCAGTATGGACCATTTTCTTTTTACAAGATAATACTTCATTCAGCTCAAGAGAAAGATCAATTCTAGTGTTAAAATCTCTATCTCTCCATTGCTGTGCAGCACTGTGTGACACAGTTTTAATGATCAGCCATCCAGCACTTGTTTACAGCTCGGCTTCCCAGTCATGTTCTGTTAATACCCACTCCTGTTAATATTTATCGTCAGTCTTAATTGGTTTGATGTCACTACACTGGTGCTGCTGTCGGCTTGCTTGTTGAACTGGCCTCGGTGTTGTTTCAAAGTCTTTATTATTGTGACAGTCGAGTCCTGTTCATTAAAAGTCCTGTTCATTAAAGTTTCACTTTCCATTTTCATCAGTATGAAGCTGATTCTGTAAATGCGAGGGAGCTGCGGAAGAGTCAAACCCTGCAAGCGATCACAGGGGAGGTGCATAGTCTGTATAAATTATCAGGAATATGAACTCGATCGAAGATGTAAATTGCACCAATGGTTAGTTATGTGGGGAATTGCCATGCATTTCATGCAGCGATAATAAAAATGAATTTTTGAACAAAGGGATCTTAAAATAATATCTAATCTACAGAGAATACCCACATCAAACGAATAATTAAAAGCTTTGAAATGTATCTTTGTGGTCAGAAGAGTGGAGCACTAGCCCTGTGAATATTGTACTCAATTCAAGTTTGTTAAAAGAAAAAAACAAAACCAGAGTTAATTAACAGTTATTACAGGCCTTTTCAACTTAAATTTGACTTTCAAATATTAGCTCTTATATATAAACTATGCTTCTGGCATCTGCAAATTAGCTTTAGTGTATCTCCTCTAATTAGGCCTCATTGAGCCCATGGTAACCCACACACAATAATATTAATAATTCAGCAGCATAAGATGTATTTAAGAGTAGTCTATGGAGTGCATTTTATTTGCATTGTATCAATCCGATACACATCACCTTTACAATTTAGTAGACCTGTATTCACAACCGAATTAAATGAGGTGATCATGCATTTTAATTGTTTTACTGCGCTTTCAAGAAGTTCTCATTATGAAAAAATCTTTGTTCTATAACCTAGTTCATTTTAGGTCAGACCCAGTTTACCCAAGCCCTTTATTTTATATTTTCAAATTAGATTGGAGCTTTATCATGATCAAATGAATGCATCACTTGAATATATGATGTTTCTTTGTTGTTTTTCACATTTAAATCAAATATTACACTACTAAAAACTACGATAAATTACATTTCTGTCAGTTGTCCAGTAAGTAATCTAATATGAAGGCATTGCCTTGTCTTTGCAGAGCGTGTCTGTGGTAAAATTTAAAAAAAGAAGTGTGGTTTAGTAAAACCTGCCCCCCAGCCCTCACACTTCTCTCTCCCCCACCCACTTGCCCTCCTATCTCCATCCTCCTGCCATCGCTCTCTGTCAACAGTGATTCTGCCTCTTGCCACTGATCAAACGCACCTGCCAAGCCCTGCTAACATTCCCGAGCATGTTCGCTAATTACCCACAAAGCCTTGCAGATTTATACTCCTAATAGGGGATATGCCTCAAATCGGGGGCAGGGCTCTGCTGCATTACAATGGTATTTATTTACTAATTTGGGGGAAGATCTCTTGGGGATAATGTGCATTATAAATGTTTTAAGGCAAATAAAGTAATAATTTGTACAAGGCTATGGTGCTATTCTGTGTCCCTGTTGTATTTTTTTTCAAATGGTAAACAAGGGCAATAGAAAGTGTAAGAGACACTGTCATAATTATCTTTTCGGTTACGTCTAGGTTAAAGCACTCTTATCCTACACAGGCGTGGCATTTCCATCAGGGAGAGTAACAATAAAGCTTAGCACTGATTATACTCCTCTTGTTTCACTGTAATTAGACAAAAGAGCCTTTTAACTGTGTAGTTAATAGGGGAAATGATAGATTAGGGGTTTAACATATTGCCAATTACTTTTATGTTTAAACCATTACAGTTGGTGCATTGTGTGCCATTGAAGAAAAATCTCCTGGAATGACTGGAAAAGCATGCTCAAACACATTTCAAGTGATTTCACATTCTAACATGATATTAATAAAACATTTGTTTTGCTTTCCCTTTAGTTTTAACACACAAGTGCTTGGAAAACAAGATCTACATTGCATTACTATTTCTGTATATTTTCTATTGTGATGTCAAATATCTAAACTACATTACAGCAATATTTCCTGGGACTGACACCTCCTGGTCAGCTTGTTGAATGTCTTAATGCTCTTGTCTCATCAAATTCTCATTGAGCAGAACAATCACTGGTGTTGCTTTGATAAGGCTTTGTGTCCACCAGGCGCCCTTCTGGAAATGAGCAGTGCTTCGGAGTATAAACGAATATCTGCGGAAGTAAAAATGTGAGCATAAGGTGGAGTACTTGCTTTTTGCACTTGTGATCTTTGTGGTCAGCAGTACTATTTTCTCCTTCATTGTCGATGTGTTCATCACTGCACGGGACAGTTGGCCTCTGTCATCTTGCTTTCTGATTGAAAGTCTAGCGTCGGTGACGAGCGGAGGCGTTTAACCCAAAGTTGAACATTTTAGTGTCTACTAGAAAAAATAAAATAATATGCTATATGCAGCTCTCTGCGCAGAATAGACACTTAGCACTCAGCAGAATGTAGATATACAGTGCTCCCATTATAAGAATGAAATAAACACACTTGGCCTTGGTTGACATGCAATGCTACCAGCCAGAGCAAGCTCAGTGCATTGTGGCTGATTTAATCAGAGATGACATACGATAATGTTCATATTTTTTTCACACATGAGCGGACCATAGAATATGGAGTATAGAGTCTACAAAAAAATACTTGTGCTGGATTTCATATAGACAATCTCTGTATTGAATTCCCAGAACATATGCCACATCTTTTTGTATCGTTATCAAGATATGAAATTCATAACGGGATAGAAGATAATGGCCACATTGCTGAGCCCTACATTGTACTATGTATAGCTGTCTCATACACCTTGGCTTACAGCAACTGTTGTCTAACAGAGAAATCCATGTACATTTGTTTTTGTGTTCTGTGTAGAAGTTGTTTGCATGTAAATTGAATAAGAAAGCCCCCCTAATGCTAAGTAAAAGTATCTCTCATCCCATCATCCTGCGCTGTGTTTGAAACCATTCTATGACACTTTAAATAATTGATAAATTCGTTAAAATTTAAATGCCCACGTCATTACATAGGATGCATACCTATAGATGCATTTTTAAACATGATTATAGAGTGTCCTATAAGTGTCCTACAGTTTCAGAGTTCCTTAAGCATGGAAACCAATTTTCCTTGGAAAGCTTAAGTGCAAACTCAGCCATCCGTAAGGGGCATACTGATAAGAACAAGTGTCCTGCTTCCCTCAACATCTTGGAAAAAAAAGGCTCTCTGGCATCCTGTGAAGTTTTTCTGAAATATTCTGTGGCTTTTGTAGAGAGCTAGTCACATATAGGAATTTAGAGGATGAGGCAAAAAAGAAAGAAAATGAACTAAATCAAATAGGTCATTGCATATGAAATGCTTCTTTCTATTTGTTTTGAAGGGGGTGGGGGCAGAAACTGTTATTTTCTATGTAAACATCTTTGACACATTTATTTATGTTTGCAAAAAGAACAAACTCAACTCGGTATCTGGCAGCCATTGAGGGCTTCATCTAGTTTAGTCAGTTGGTATAAGCATCAAATATCATTTTTGTCAGGAGGAAGCAGTCACTGGGGACAGTGTTTACTGCCTATCCATTTAAAAGAGAAGCAAGTTTTCCTTAAGCCTGCTGCTTTCTGCATGGTTAGTTCCCCAATGCTGCCCTAATGGAAGGCAACCCACCCTGCCAGTTCTCCGCAGCAGTAACAGCAGCACAGTGTGGGGAGAGGAAGAATATGTTGTGAAAGAAGAGCTTAAATGCTCCTCAAAACAAACAAGACCGACTTTCAGCTGAGCAAATACTCGGTCACCGTACCATCATTAGTGGAGGGGACCAGGAGGGGGCTGGAGGGCTACCAGATAAACCCGCTTTTAAGTTTGATATGTCCAATGTACAGAGCAGTGTGCAGTCCAGCTCTGGTCAGCAATATAGAACTATTACATGGTACTGTGAATGACCAGACTGGAAATAAAATTGGAGTAACAATATCTGGTGACTATTTTATTTTAATATTCAGCACAAACTTGTGAAAGATATGTATGGACATAGCAATGACACAGCAGGGTGTGACATCAAACAACATCAATAATAGTATGCTTTATATGATGAACCTACAGATGATCATAATGGGTCAAAACAGGAAAATTTGAGCTCAATGAAGAATTCATTTTTTTCTTTTCTCATTTTATAATTTGAGTCCCGCTTATACATATTTGTGAATTGAAAATCCGTCTATCCATTAAAGTGGAATTTCATTAGAAATTTGCCTTCGATAAAAATGATTATTTGTTTTTAAAGGCGTTTTGATTTTTATTTGAGTTTATGGCTCTACATATGTTGACAGAGTCACAACAGTATGTTTATAATGCTTATAACAAATTGTGTATGTTTTTACTGACATTTCCTTTGTACTTTATTTGTATGGGAATAATGGTATCGGCCGGTATTCGCCTTGCTCATCACCATTGGCCTTTTGGCAAATAATATAAAATTCACAGATAGCAGTGGCCCATGTTTGTCTGATCTATTGCATCAATTTAGCATTGGATAAATGTTGTGTTGCTTATTAGGAGTCAGATTTTGACAAAACAGTGCTTTAAAATGGTTCAGCTTTTTATAATAAAGTTTTGAATAGTATCCAGTCCCCAGTCCACAATATGATGATATTGATATTGTCAAAGGATATAAAAATGTCTTTCTTTCAAGTTTTTCTATATATTTTCTATCAAGTTATGCAGCAATATTTACATCATTTGGACAACACTTTAGATACTCATCCTTGCACACGAAGCTGGATTGAACCACAAAGGTGCTGTATTGCTAAAAAGGAGCATGAAGTATACATAAAAAGGCTTTACTGTGTAGTTATGTATATATATTTATTGAATCACCAGATATCATGGTTTATTGTGAAGTATATCATTATCAAGATATGAAATGCCCTATATTAAGAAAGAAGATTTTGGCTAAATATCCCAACCCTTCTGTGGACATTACCTTTCACAGGTGGATTTTAAGTCCTTAAGCTCAGCTAAGATTGCATCCCACACCAGATTGTACATCAGAGAAGGCAGGGAGACTCTTCAGACAGGCCGTCAGTGCAGAATTACCAGAATCAGGATCTCTTAGTTACTGTGAGGAACAACTGAGCAAACTAAACAACTTTCTAATTTACTTTACTTTACTTTTTTTTTTAAGTCTCACTGAAGTAATCTTTGTGAATTCACCATTGAAATAAACTGAATATCACTTGAAAATCATCTATAGTATTTAGATTTTGCATATGGCTTCATGTGGAGTATTCAGAAGCATGAAAAGGGAATTCTATCTCAGGATTTACCAACTATTGCACCTACCTGTAGTTAAAGCAATGTAGTGGTTATGTGGAAAGGGTTCTTTTCAGTTATTATGTTAATAAGTAATTACAACACAAAGAAAAGGCTTAATTGTTGTGTTTCCCTTTTCCATAAAAAATGCATTAATGTCTTTATATACAGCTAACGGCTAAAGCAGTCTCAGTGTTAATTACTTAAATTAACTCTACAGGAGGCTTTCATAAACAAAAACACACAAGGACACCTACCTGTAAATCACACACACACACACACACACACACACACACACACAGCCATAAACATTTTTTTTCAAAGGATGTTGTCAGTAGGAGAATAAGCAATGGAGACACCACACGTTTGTAACCTGCCAGGACCGATCCCCCCAGCCTGTCTTCAAAAGCAAATGAAGAGTCTTAATAAAGGCTGCCATAACATGAGATCTTTTTAAGTGAGACACCCTCCTTCCTTTACCAGTCTACCCCCTGTGGAGCAAAAAACCTCTCTTCACCAATCTCATTTCCACCAATCAATAAACTTAGTCTTCTGAAGACAACCATGCAAAGCCACGGGTCCGCTCCTTTTCTTCTCCTCATCGCAAATTACAAACAAACATCACGCTCCTGTTTATTCCAGAGTCATTAGATGCCGGTCTACACAATATTCCAGAATAATTCCTAATTTGGCAGCAAAATTGAATAAAGCAAATGACATTTTCACAGAATTTTCTTCCTTCTGTGATCGACAGTCATTCAGGTTATTTCATATAAAGTCTCAAAGACGGATCTTGTTTCACATGTTACAAGGCCAGATTTGAGTCATTTAACAGCTTACTAATCACTGAAATGAAAGCTGATTTAGTTACTTATTTAGTCACGATAAAAGAACAGAAGCCTGAGGTGTAGAGTGGTGTATTCAGGACATACTTGCTTGCATTATATGTAATGTGTAAGATGTGACTAGTACAAGTGTTGGACTGAGACTGTGTCAGTGAAGACCAGATGGTGGAGCCAAAAACTCAGAAGAGAGAAACTCTGATTTGTAATTTGTTCCGATCCTCAAGTTTCTTGGATGGCTCTGTAGTTTGTAGTGTTGGTATGTGTGAGTGTGTGTAGGTATGTGCGAGTGCACCGTGTGTATAAAAGCATGTGTGCATGTGTGTTTACCCGAGACTAAAAACACTCACTTGAGAAACAGAGAACAGGGCTCATTTTCTAACCACCCCCATCGGCTGGTTCTGGGCTATGGATGAATAATGGCTGAATTCAACTGTGCTGAAACAGAAACACATTCCACACACTCTGCAAAGCTAATAGCCAGAGCAAAACAACCACATTTGAACATTTACAATTAAGAAAGCTCAGTGATTGAATATCCGGGTGACTGGTAAGTCACGCCTTGGAGTGAGATAAAATGCTGCTCCTGGATATTGCTGAATGCTTCACAAAACCCTAACTATGTTTTAGATGTGCCTCAACAACACTGGGAAATGAGTCAATTTGACAGGGAAGCAACATTTTGTTTGCGATGAGAGAGCGTAGGGAATATAGACATTGGCATGTCTAGAAAGAGAATTTCTATGATGGCAACACTTGGTTTAAGAATTCAGCCACTATTGCAGATAAGAAGTCCTGGAAGGTAACTGACTGAGTATGCTCTCCTTCAGATATATTGGCACCATTATATAGATCAAATGCCATATTTGTTTAATGTTTTAAAATGTATATTCTAAATAATTATACTTATCATGTGCAAGTTTTTGGCAACATAGACAGTTGAGTTACATGCCTTTTAGTCAGCACGTTTTTTTCCATCAGTTTGCTGCTCATTCTTTTGCATTTCAGTGGACCTCAATGAGGTTTTACACAATTTTCCAGATTCTGCTCATATTATTAAGTCTGGAGCAGTTTGGTCTACAGCAGACATGAGAAATGCTAAGATATTGAGGTGCTGAGGGAGCAAAACCTCTTAAACTCACCCTGCTTCCACTGGGCATAAAAAAGACATATTTTACATTAAGTCTTCCACCTGAAAATTTTCACTTAGAGGTCAAGAGGGAGAAAATCCCTGAGTAAATCTTACCTTTGAATACGCTTCCTCTAGCCTGCGATAGAATGAAAGTATGTGGTGTTTTTCATGTTAACATATCATTAGCTAGCTGTGTTGACAAAACTACAAATAAGAACACCTAATGAGTGAAAACTCTTGGAGATGCAGGGGTGCAATTCAAATGGCTGGATGAAGAGCATTGTATCTGCAGGGTCCACACTCTTATGGTGAAGAAAAGTGACATTTGTGTTCAGATGAACAGCATTTTAAGTGGAAATTATGCTGCAGTAATCTTTTGTATAATTAAGAAACTTGAATTACAATTTTAGAGCCCAACTGATATGAGATGGATATCAATTTCAAAATGTAAAATTCTCAGATTATTGATATGAGGGCTAACATAGTGATTGTTTTTGAGCTGGAATGAAAATAGACCTTTTCTTTGTTGATTGTGTGCTGTATCTACTTCGGTACTCAGTTAGCTATTTACTTATCAAATAACTTTATTACAATATTTTTTAACTATTATACTTATAATGTATTACATGTCAAGCAATTCAAGATTTTTTTTTTAATTGGCTACATGCACATTACCATTAGTCAATTGCTTAAATCTAAGACAAAATAATAAAAAAATAGCTATATGACATGGCATTCTAATTCACCCCAAGCATAGTTTTCTTCATTATATGTTTTGTAAAGGTGCATATTGGAAAACATACATGCAAACACCCATATTGCTAAATCTGTTCGACTTAACACATTTTGGCCCAACATGACTGGCTGTCCATTACAAATAACCTCTTTTCCTCCCACTGCACGACATGTAAAAAACCTGTCCAACTGCATTCTGCTAAATGATTTTTGATATAGTAATCCCGTCTCGCAGGTAAATTTGTTATCTCATATATCAGTGTATTAAAAAATCCCACGCACCAGCGGGCTCAGGAGGATCCTCGGGGTCAAGCACACGGAGGATCACAAACAATCAACTTTGTGAAGAATGTTGAGAGAAACATCTGTGGATTCATTCACCCATGGCCTCTCAGATTGCTGTGGCCATCACGAGCCCTAATGGCTTTACCTGGTGGCCCTTCATTCACAGGACTGACATCTCATGTAGTTAGATTTGGCAGGTGTTCATTCCGCAGAGCATCGGTAGCTGACTTCTCCATTTTATCAGCCCCTGGTTAGAGAGCTGGCCAGAAAATAATTCTGCAGCAATTACCATATGTTGTGATTGTGGTTTTGGAGCAACACTACAACATCTGTGTTATACTGGCAACTGGGGCACCCTGAAAGAAACTTCCCCAGCCTACATTCCTTCCCTGCATCTACTGAACAGGTGCTCACTGCAACACAGCTCCCCTATAGAGGGGCTTTGGGCCGGCCACATGGTTCCTCCCTGTTAAAGCTTTTATATACACAGGGTATGTTTGTAAAAGAGTAATTACTGACTTGCAGAGTGAAAGAGAATGCTACAAACAGCACAGTCATCTCTTTGTGGTCTAAGGTTTTCAATGAAACAATAACAGCCTGCACTTTAACTCCGACTGAGCAGAAACTCACTGTCAAACTGAAGGAGTTAATCTAGAGTATGTCATATATTTGGACCGAATCAAAAGGGTAGAAATCTATACAGCACAGTACCTCAGTATGTCCATACATGGACGATATTTTATTGTTTATACGATGATGATGCCTGAAAAGAAATGGAAAATGTTTTGGGGCCAGCTCTGCTAAGCAGTTTAGCTTCTTATTTTCGGCTCTGTTTATGGGATGTAATTTTATTTTTTGAAATAATACATAATTTAAATGTTAAATGTCCCATTGCCTGTTGTTAGAATATGCATAACATATGCTGTGCATCCCTCATGTCAATCTAAAGGAGTTATTCTAGAGTAGTGGTGACTTGTTTTTAAGTAGAAAATGAACAAATTAAGCTTTTATTTTTTGTTATTGAAATCGTAAGCACGATCATCTTGATACCCCTGATCTAGAGTATGTGATGTATATGTATACATTACATGTCTTTTAATGCATATGTCAATAAGTCCAGTCCTATTCAACATAAGGTTGAAAACATCAGCCTTTTTTGTACTCCTTGCTCTCATGAATGCACACTTTCAATAGCGCACACACATACACACTCCTACACACCAGTGAAGGCCACAATAAATGATGGCAAATTGGCAAATGAAAAACAGGCCGTGGGTAAATGAACCCGCATTTGGGGATTCTCCGGCCTAAACAATCAATTATCTCTTTAAACTTGTAACATCTATCAACATTTGTCACAAACCATACAGCAGAGCAGGTGGTACGTTAACACGGCGTCCACAGGGGAGCAGGGAGAGCAGCCAGCGGGCTCCCAGTCAGGGTGGTGTGTACTCCGGTGTTAAGTGACGTGTCCCACTACAGGGCTGTGCTGGTCTGTCATACGACCACTCAGAGCCTCAATGTACATGTCATTATAGTGCAGCAGAATGGCAACTGTCACAGAACCTGGCTATCTATTTCAGTCCGGCTCAATGCTGCAGACGTTTAGAAAAGCATACTTTGATTTTCTCCCCAAATCAAAGGCTTCTCTCTGCTGTTCTCCTCGCCCACACCTTCCCTTAACTGTGGCCAACAGTGAATAGAAAGGAGTTTGTGGTGGCTGATACAGTAAATCAAAAACTTTACAAGGCAGGACCTGAACATGGACCTATTTCATTTTTCACTGTTCGTCTGATTTATTGCATATGACATGAACACATGAGGGGGCATTTAAGTCAATCATTCCAGCAATGTCACCCCACTAATTCATCAGAGCTGGCGCAATTAATATTTTAATCAACATCATTCAACAACAGCCTCCATAGAATCCTGCTCAACCTTCCACATAGTGATTGAAGCTAAATGAGATTACATTGCTCTCATTGTGTCAGGTTTCAATAGTTAAATAAGCAAATGTAAAATAGAGAACTCTAGTTTCTTTTGCAGAAGTCAAAGTCTTCAAGAAATATTGTGTATTCTGCCTATCCATTTCCAAGGGTTTCTTGATATTTCCCTCTTGTTTTCTAACAGTTCGACTGCATTCATTCACTGCAGATTCTCAGACACACGAGATAATGCCGGATGCACACAAAGCGGAGACAAAAAATGAAATAAGCCAGAAAGTATGAAGTGAAACACTGCCAAGATGACAATCTGTTTTCAAGACGTGTGTAATTAGGAGACCAACACATTTTAACATCAATAGAACAGCACTTGGCTCTTTAGAGGAAGGAAACGGAAAGAATTAAACACTTAGAGCATGACCACAGCATCGTGTTTGAATAAATGGGAAGAATAAGTCAATTAAAAAGGAGCTATTTCAGTTCATAAAAGATGGGGTAAACACTGGGTTAGCTGCAGAAGAATAATCAGAATCACATTTTATACAGCTATAAATTTGTCAAGGGACTGCAGAGAAGACAAAGACCTAGAAATTATCTCAAAGACTAGTTCAAGAGTAATTAAACTTTCATGGTTTGTGAAATAATTGAATTATCCATAGAAATGCAGGCTTCATAGCTGGATTTCTTTACCACAGCGACATTCATTATAAACACATGGAGTCAGACATTCTCATTCTTTTCAAAATGTGTTCATGTCGCTGCTCTCAATTCAACTTATATAGATAAATGAAATGCTCCTGCACATTTCAGCTTCTTAAGCACAGATCTATCAAGAACCCCTGGCTGTTAGATCATTTTAAGCCCTTCACGAATCTCTACAGCATCTAATTTCCCTGATATGCAAAATTAGATTCTTGTTTCTCTATATGAACCTGTGCTGCAATGCTTGTTGAAAAAAACATTCCAAAGCAAACTAAAAGTCATTGAAACTGCAGCAGCTGTGTAAAATAAATGCATTTACGAACTCCCATATAATTAATAATATTTTTTGTTGTGATTTCTTTTTTTCATATTGTAAGCAAACATTAGTTTGAGCTCTTCCTCCTTGCAAGAAATACTGTCATACGCCAAATTCCCTTCACAGTGACAAAGAAGTATAAAAAGCCAACTGAGCATAGACAAGCTGGAAAATGTTCCCATTCATATTCAATATTTAAATTCCTATCCGTGTGTCTGTGTATATGCATGAGTGCTCGGTGATCGCAGCGTACCGATTGCAGCTTGAAGTACTGCAGATTGCTGGCTTTGACATTTTCCCATTGTGCATGGTGGTGCAGCAGGCAATAATTGAATATCAGGTGCATAAGCTGCTCTTTAATTTGACATGTGTGCTTGAGGCAATAAACACATGTGGTGCAGTGGGGGCTGCATAATTGCAGAGGAATAAAATATCATATCAAGAGTGAGGATCATTGTATCAGGTACCCAAAGACAGCTCGTTTGATCATTACGCCAAGGCTAAAGAGGTTGGCTAATTAGTTGTCATTAAAACTCACCCTCTAATCAGGGCTCGCTCTTGCATAAAAAATGTCCCCATCACATGATAGGTGAACAATGCATTTAACCCTTTCAGGCCAGTCTCAGTGCTCACAGCTACTAGCAGAGGGAATACTTAAACATTGGTACGGATAGACTGTGTTCTTCTGTATTGGTAATGTTTGAATTGGACAATTCTGATCATGTAAAAAATTTTTTTTTAAAATCCAGAACTTTTAAGGGCCGAGGTCAAAAAAGGTCACATGCATATTTCACACAAGAAAACTTATTCATACAAACATCTACACAATTTGTATTGATATTCACAATCGACTTTATACAGTTTACAGCCCATGTGAATGAATTTCATACCGTTTAATTTGTTGGCTGTTAATATATGATATATAATATGATCAGCAATGATCCATTCATTTGTTTTTCAGTCAGTGGACTGTAACTGCAACACTCAAAACCGACAAAATGACAAATGGTCATAACATATCTCGGGCGAGGAAATATAATAATTATCAAGTATTTAATTCGAATAATATTCCTGATATTGCTTTTCAAGCATTACCTTGTTTGCTGTACTTTCTGAGCCTTTGCTCTGCCCTGTTTGTGTCTGCCTCACAGTCCTGGGGATGTTAGGGGAGCGCACTCAGGCCGACTTGTTTTGCTCCGTACATGAAATCAGATAAGCAAAGCATTAGAACTTTCATTGCATTTTGGAGAATAAACATACCTACCGCTGGGGTGAAAATGATGCCTGGTGTTATAAGAGTACAGCTTTGTGCGAGTTCTATGCGTGTAGCGGGTGAATGGTTGAGCCACTAGGCGGCTTCGCAGTGTAGTCTCTGCCGATGGTAAACAGCTGTGTCAGCAGTCGGAGCACAGATGAAAACCAGCGGACCATGCGCAAGGCCGACTTGTGTCCTTGCAACTTGTATTGATCTCATAGTGCAAAAACCAAATGTTTCACTTTGTGCACTGATGGTCCAGAAAAAGCACTAATGTTTAGTTATTTAGGAGCCAATGAGCAGAAGTGAAATCTTAAGGATTGGAAATTTGGGGATTTAGTTCTAATTAGGAAGCAGTTATTGGTGCCCTAGGATAGGATAGGGTAGGATAGAGGAGCTTGTGTTGTTGTTGCTGCAGAAGGTGATGTGGTGTATCTAAACCTTGACTTGAGCTGTCAGAGTAATGGTTATACTCATACTTATATTGTTTCCTTGATCCTAGAATCCTCAGTTCCAACATATAGTTCATGCACTTAGCAGAATGGTGGAGAGGACAGGAGAAGTAAATCGGTGAACAGAGATAAAGAAGACATGGCAACACAGATGCATTATATCAGTATAAGTGGGGATGACTTCTTCAGACAACACCCTGGTGAGACGACCACTGATGTCTCAGAAACCATGGGTGCCTCTTGCCATGACTTTCAAAGATGGCAGAAAGTGCTCCAGTGAGAGACCCATGCATTATTAGCTGACAAGCCCATATAAATAATAAGGCACATAATGCCAAGTGTGAGTGCTTGTGTCTCCACAAGGACGCTCAACAGGTGCACCTCTCGTTGCTGCATTTCCATTTTGTTCAACAAAGAGCCTGCCTGTGCGAATGACTTCTGTCTGAAAGCTTTGCCTGATCATTCTTTTATGTGCCACTTCCCAGAATGCACAACATTCACAAGACCTCATGATAATAGGCTCGTCGGGACACAGAGAAAAGGAGCGAGACGCTTGTCAGAGTGGATACATCCGTGCCTGACCCGAGGGAGATGGCTCAGTGCACGACACATCAGTTACAGGACACTGAGAGACCCTCCTCTCCCCCCTCCTCCTCGCAGGCTAATGGTTGTCAAGTTAGTGAGGGCCTGTGCTCTTGTCTGGGCCCGGACCCGTTGTCATGTGAAATCCATTAGAGGTCGCAAGCACACAGGATGGGCGGTCGATTGATAAGGCAGGAGGAGAAGTGAGGCAGAAGGCAGGGGAAGAAAAGAAGCTTTTTATCTCCCGACTGTACTGTACTCTCCTTAAGGACTTGTTAAAGCAAACTGAAGTAGAGTGGAAAATTGATGGAGATGTCTTACATTATTATTGTACTTCTGAGCCATGGGTTGTAAGTTTTTATTCTGAAATGGTAAGAAAATTGAAAATAGTCTCTTATGTAATCCAAAACATGTCAAATTGAAGCTCACTTGCAGTCCACATAGATGCAAGAAGTAAGGTTGTGTTTGGGTTTGGTAAAATATCCTCAAAAATGGTCACGGATTGATATTACTTTCCAAACCCACCAAAAAAAGGATTTCCACTCTTATGTACATCACTATGATCGCCACTGTCTACCTAAATACTATTTTCCAACACAGTTTCCCTTAATTTACCAATAATCTGTTCATCATTTAACTTGTTTACTCTTTTTCCATTCTTTTTTCAGTTTTGCTTATGTCTTCCAAAATTTCCAAACTTCTTACAAATCTTATTTCTCAAGACTTGACACGGCTACAAACTGTGGAAGATGCGTTCGCTGCAGTGACAGCACACTGAGTCATACTGTGGGTTTCTTAATTAGATTAATTCACAGGCAATTTAGTGGGGAGCCACTGGATAGTTTAGAGCCAATCCATATGCTATTTATTTTCCACTTATTTTTTTCATTTATTATACTTTTGCATGAGGGACCCCGTGAACACTCATCTTACTGTCAAAGCAGTCAAAACAGGAGCTTCATTTTCTCTTTTCTTTTCAGCTCCAAGCACATTAACTAGGTTTTTTTGTTGAAAGTGTCAAACATGTCATTAATAATCAATCCCGCATTTTATTTTTCAGGCCTGTTTCCCGTCATATATGAATGATAATTAGTATCTTTTACTGTCACAGGAATGCAGAAGGCGGTACATGCCTCACATTAAAAAAAAGATATAACACTAAAGTATTGATAAAGCTTATCTTTTGTATTTACCTCTAATTACATTCTAATATGGTAGCAAGACGTATAATACAACCTAATGTCTCCATTAAAGCTTAGTTTATATTCAGACAAGGGCGTCACTTTTTTAAATGGTCTTCAACATGTGTTTTTAGGCATGAGGTCAGAGTAGATAAGCAGGTCAGGAAAAAAATTGCATAATTTCATTACATTTTTATTTTAAACTTGGTTATTTCAAAGACCAAATTATTAAAAATGTTCTTACTGAGTAAAATGGAACAAATAAATAAAACTCAAATGGTTTTATCTGTTATAATAATTTTCTTTTCTTTTAAAAGTCCAATCCTTTTTTTTGTATCCTATAAATTTGAGTTAAGTTTACATAATAATATTCTTCTTGAAGATGAAACATTTACATTTTTATCTATATGTGATCATACATCTATTCATTAATTAAAAAGTAGGCATTATTTCAAATATTTGTATTTTTTAACCAATGTCTTTACCTGTGTTACTCATGTAGACAGATCTGAAAACACAAATAGCTGGTTAGTTGTTTGTAGTCGTTGTGAGGTGACCCTTCTGTTTACATTTGGATGAAGGGTTGTGTATTTGTGTGTATTTGTGTGTGAGAAGTGAGCTGCAAATGTGCATTCATAATTAATGGTTTATACATGCTTTAATAAGTCATTTTGTTTGTCCATGTCCATGTTTGCTTACACATGTGACTGAAGATAGTTGTTTCAGAGTATTGTCTGAAATTGGAGCTTTCATGGGGTCTTTTGAAGGATGCTACTGAGCTGCCTATGATAATTAGAGAGCTGTGACCTTCTCATTAGAGCCAGGGGACTGCTCGTTCTCTCCAGCCCTCCCTTCCACCATCACGCAGGCCTGCCACAGGACAATCAGTATATCAAAGCAAAAATATTTATTAAAGCCAAAATTACAAAAACACACAGCCCAACCTTTGAATCACAGACCCTAATATATGCAGAGTCAAATGAATCGTCGTACTTAACCCCCCTAAAACCCTTCCCATCCTGCTCGCTTGTAGCTTAAATTTTTCATTACAAATTTCCAGGGCTTCAAAGTAGCATCTCAGAGCTAATCCGTTTCTTCTCCTCTTACAAAGACAAAGACCTGGTTCAAATTGTCCCTTTGTTTGGGCCTGCTTTCCTCCCTGTCTTTTACATCTAAATGTCAAAAAATGGATTAAATACAGTGGCACTCATCTGGCAAGGCTGGCAGGAGAGAACAAGAGGGGAGAGTCTGGCAGAGGGTGTTTAAAAGCCCTTTAATTAATCTTTCCCATTGATTTGGTTTTATGTGTGATGCACTGTATGAGTCATTAGCATCTTGATGTTCTCCAAGAAAACATTTAACACTTAAAACTTCTGAGAGTACATTCACAAGTTTGCTGGCAGAATAATGGCCTTGATGTGTGTGTTTGTGTGTGTGAGAGAGAATTAAAAGTAAAGCAAGACCGTGTTTTTCCGAGCAACTAGACCCAAAACAGAAGACTGGGATAAACAGTGTGGTAAACAATGAAGAAATATTAACATGTGTTGTCTGCTTCATGTGAGGTCTCAGTAGGAAGAGGATGACTGAGTTGTGAGTAGTAGGGATGCAGCAGTACCATAACTGAGAACGGATATTGGGCAGATACTGACTCAAACAGCCCATTGGGTATCGCTGTCAATGGGCCTGATAAATTAAATACAATTCTTTATTAATATTATACATCATTTAAAAAGAAATACAAATAAATACAAATAAATAACAAAAGCAACAGTATCTATTGTATCCTGATCATAGACTGTATGAAATAAATCACCATGACGTCACCCATTGGTTGGCTGACTACAGTTTTGAAGCCTCCAATATGGCATTTTGGCTGTCGCCATCTTGTTTTTTTGGAACCAGAATTAACCAGAATTAAGTAAATCTTGGACGAGCTTTTAGTCGACAGTGATGTATCAGTGAAATGCATTCTCTATAGGGACACTAAATTGCAAAACACAAATTCCTTGAAATGTCAATTTAGATTGCAGGTTGCCCTCTCATTGACGATCAATGACTAGGCACAACAATTGCCCCCCATTTAAAATCCATCTAAATGTACTTAAATATCCTCACCTATACCAAGAGTAAATAGCATTTACTGGGTTATTTCTTCACCCTGTTCTGAAGTCATTATATATAAATACTGATGATAATGGCGTCTACATTGTGTTAATAATTGTAAAGCTGTGAGAAAGGGCAAATGTAAATTCATAATTATGACATAAAAAAACATTTTCCAGCTTAATACATCCTTGTTATTGTGGATACATGTGTTGATTGGAAATGACATGAGGTTAAAATCACTTATTGAATCTAATCGGGCCATTACTGATTGTCATTATGGAAACGAGGAGGTTTTGAGAGTTGTTGTGGACTCCGTGTCGATGGGTATGAGCGTGTAATCTTCATCCTTAGATCCTATGAAGCAGCAGTAGTGTAACAGACACATGCCAGAGCTGACACACAACATACTGTATGAGAGCAGGGACTCGGTGTAGCTGTGCCACCCAAACCAAGTCATTAGGCTCCACACCACCTGCACAGTTTCCTCCTACGTAAAGAGCTGTATAAATTAATCACACACAGCCTTATGCACTTTGATGCAATTTATAATGCACATTAATGAGGGCTGACAGCTGTAACTAAAAGGCAGAATGATCACTTACAATTCAAATAAAAATCACAGTGCAATAACAAAAGTCATTTGCATGACTTTTTTTCCTGTCATGCTCTATTTTCATCTTTATCCAGCTTTGATTCCTGCTGTTTTATCAGAGGCCGAATGCATGTGAAAAGACTAAATGATCTGCAAATTGATGCAACACTTAGGCTGTGTCTCACTCCAGAGTATGAGCTCTAATTGTACATTGTGTGAAGGTATGGCATTTATTGGTAAAAAAGCCTTTTCTCTGCACCTCATTTCAATCTCAATGTCTTATCAGTCGCCTTTGTTAAGTCAAGGCTTGTTGATAGGCATTCATAGGTTATACAGTTAGAAATTACATTCCTTTTCTCCATATGTTTCTTTACAGGGACAACTTGTCTTTTGTTTGGCTATATTCCCCCATGCAAGATCAAAGTGAAAATAAATTTACAACCAAACATTGTGCTCACATGAAAACATCACGAGGAAACCATTTGAGCTGACCTTCAGAGGTGCTAATTAAATTTTGGGCGTGTGGCGATGGTATAACTGATTTCATTCTTCATTATGGCCTGTAATGACATTTCTCAGCTGTCAGAAGCATTGCAGGGGGCTCGCTTGTGAGGTTTGGGATGAATTAACCATTATACCATCATAGAGACAGCATAACCAGAAAGGAGGGGTGGAGATAAGCTCAGAGTTGATCGTTCAGAGACTGAAGCTGTAATGTTTACTGCAAAAACACATTTAGCAAAGCTTGCTAAAAATGGATACAATATGTTTGTTTTTTTGCCATTCAGCTGCTGATTCCAACAGGACATATATGACCGTCCTGACTGCAGAGCAAACCCATATGTCTCTGCCCCAATAAAAGGCTTTAACGGGATCCTAAAGAGTTAATTAAGATGTCAGTATGTGTAGGTCAGCTACAGTGCAGAAACCTGGAGTGAAAGATATACAGTAACACTACAAAGAGTCTGCGAGGCCATGCACAGAGAAGAGGGATGTCCCTGATTCTGATTTACACAGACAGCTGTGCTGTAAAATGTTAAATACCAGTTCATTTGCACACAGTTAGCAAATGTATGTGGGATTAGAATAATGGAGAAAATCCCAAGGTCACCACTCATTACCTGGCCATTAGCAGCTGAATGGTCTAATCATTTAATGATAAGATAAGTGAATTGTCAACAGGATGCTTGATATGTGCTGGGAATCTGCAACTATTTTGATAACTAATTTACCCAGCGATTAACACTTCAATTAATCAATTATCATTTAGCGATCGTTTATACTTTCAGATTGTCTAATTGTAATAACTTGAGATTGAGTCTGACAGGCTGCATTAAACACATGCAGAACATTCACCAGTAGGCTGCTGCAACACTAAGCTTCCACTGCATTCAATAAAACTGACCATACCGGTTTGCTTTTTGGCCTCTTACTTGATTGACGTGTGACATGCAGCGGTGAGCATATTGCTTTAATTCTGGAAGCTGAGACGTTTGTGTTTTCTGTCTGATAACGAAATCTCGCATTACAGCGCCTAAGGATATGTAATAAATGTAGACTGGGTGAATTGGAAGCACGACGTTACACCATGGATGTTAGCTGCTATAGTTAGCCAGCCACTACCTGTGATCAACTGATTCTCAGCAGGCAGCTGTCCATCAGAAACGTCCCTGAAAGAACAGGAGAGCGAAGATTATAGATATTATATTTATAACATCTTAGTTCTGATAGTTTGAAATGTATTACAGTTGCCTGTATAAAAAACTGCGATCATACCTTCAGTCGTTGATTTTGAATCTTAATTCCAATTGGTACAAACCTAGTATTAGCTAGACTAGATTAAAAAAATGCTAAATTTGTATTATTTCCAGCATTTTTATGAAAAAATAAAACAATACTAATACAACATTTATTAAAAACAATCAAGTGATGAATTATTTAGCTTATGTCTAAATTATGACACTATGCATTATTTCCAATATATCTAAGATTTATAGAAAGTTTTTTGTATGTAATTAAGAGATGAGCAAAGACAGGTACATCTCAAAATGAGAGAAGGAAATGAATCAAAAATAAGTGCAAAAATGAAATGTACCATGTCCTTAACCTATCTTAAATTAGAGACAAAGATGAAAACTGTGAAGTAAGAATAGAAATTGTCTGGCTTTTCTCATGTTATCATCCTGTTTTCCGAGAGACTTGTATTCCACTTTTGTATTTCACAACAGATAAGATCTGAAGGGCTACTCATCTGCGGACAGAGTGGGGGATAAGTAGAAGGGATGTGGGCTGAGAAAAGGAAAGGTGACTGACACAGTTAAATGGTTCATTCCCTGGTGGGAGGATGTAGATCTTGTTATTTCCATTTCCTGCCATTCCTCTCTATCTGTCTGTCTGTTGGTCTGTCTTCTTTTTGATTGTACAGAGGATCTGATCCCACAATGTCCAGTGAAAAGCGCTCTGCCACAGTTCTCTCTGACAGACAGGATTTCAGTTAAAAGGCCGAGTTCACAAGACTCATCCATTAGATCTCATGGTAGCCAAGGAAAACAGACAAGCTAACATCAAACTTCAAACCACATTGATTTAGATGGAAATTGTTCTGATGGTAAGGGACATTCTTGCAGCATTTTTCTGTCAGTTTAAAAAGGAAGTAACATGGTCTGATATTGAGCATTATTTCAGTCAAAGTTGAACACAAACTGAAATGTCTGTTGAGTACCTGGGATTTGAGGTCTGACTGACATTTTTAAAGGCCGCTATAATAACGATAGTTGCAGCAGTAAAAAATCTGATAGCTGAAGAATTGGACAATATCACTTTTAACTAGGCTTGCTGTAAAATCAGCTGTTCCCCTCGACCACAAACGTTTAGACCAAATTTTTTAGACCAGAATTTTTCTTTATTGCCAATTAAATAGGTAAATGAAAAGCATATGGAAATGATTAATACCCCCTCTTTGTACCAAAACTTTTCCGCAAACTGTAACCCCAAAATTGTGATTTGAATCAAACTGTGATTTTGTGAACCGTTCCTCCACTATCCCGTACTGAACAGAGACAGCACGCTTTCTTCAGAGCAGCAGTTATCTTCAGTCTAATTAATACTGATGCCATAAACTTTAATTTGGCACCGTGATGCACGGTCCCCACGTGACTGACAGAGTCCTGCCAGTGGTTTGTAAAATGTTCTATTGGCACCAATTTATCTTTTGACCTCTAATTAGGATTATATTAGATTTGCAAGTAGCTCTTACATTTATCATATAACTTAAGCAACAGCAGAAACGATTCACAATTCACAACAATCCAAAACGTATCGTAAAAGTTTCATTGTGTCAGCTTGACGTACCTTCTCCGTGCAGCCAACCTGATGGGATTCCTCAATTCAAATCTGCCTTTTTGCTGATTTGCACATGGTTGTATATAGGGATGCATATATGCAAGCTAATGTAGAGGTATTCATGCTAATTTTCTATCATTACATTGCACACCAAGAGCATTCTTACAGCAGCACTTCCGCTTGGATGGACCTGCACTTGTATCTGCCACGCTAAGGACTCTAACAGCAATGGTGGAAATACATTGAGAATGGGGGTGGGTTTCTGGGTCAGGGGGACCTCATGTCCTCCTTAATACTACTCCATATGAGGCCAACCAAGTGAACCACCAGTGTCTTTGTTAAATATTCATCCCCTGTCAATAATTAAATGCTCATTATTTGAACCTGAAGAGTGCTGTGATTCCAAATTTAATGTGCTTCTAATGCATGGGGCGATAAGGCACGCCTAATAGCTAGGCTGCATGATGAAAGGTAGATGCGTACAGCCATACCCATTCTTTTTCAGTTGAACAGGTAAAAAGAATCCGTGTTTCAAATGAAAAATTTACAACCGTTGTCCAGTCTTTTTTGAAGAACATCTGAGGTTTTGTATTCTATGACTGTACACGATTTTGAACAAATGTCAGAGAAAAGAAGCTTGTTATCTCGGGCCCTTTAAATTGAATCCTCTCTGAAAGCAAAAGAGACTTTTCAGGAGAACTGTTCCTGCAACTGCCACGGCACAGTCAACCACCTAACACACAGGAAATAATGACACATGAGCCAATTTAGGTGATAAGATACAGGCAGGGCATGAATACACAAATATACAATAAATATGCAAACAACAAGATCTGTTACCCAAGGGCTTAGGGCTCACATGATAATACAAGTATTGTCCTGCAGCTATGTAGCACACTGAACCAGTAGTGCTCTCAATTAACTCCAGGAAGAAGTCAGCGCATCAACAATCTTTTGCCTCTTTCTTAAAACTTTAAAGAATTTTTAAATACATAATCATTCCCTTCTTTGATGTCAGGCATTTTTCATTGTTTGTTGTTATTATGATCTGCACTATGAACAACTGAGAATTACCCCAGCTGTTTTTACAAATGTCTGAATGTGTGTGTGTTTGTGTTTGAGCGCTCGCGTGTGTTGTCGTATGGCTCAAGGACCTGTCTGTGATGTAAACACAGGGAGGGTAAACACATAAGCAGCTTGTAGTCTCCATTGTTATTATCCTGTTTGTATAATTAGCCTTATAAATTGCTCACATCAAAGGCGCTGTCCCTTGAAATACTTCCATGCCTCTGTTCAAGTAAAGGAGAATGGAGTGGGGAGGGGCGACTCTGGTTTCCCTCCCATTGAGACATGTCGAGCTTCTGCTGGGCATCAGAGGTTTATGCAGGCAAACGTAACCAAAGTGTATCATTGTCTGGTGCCAATCCTGTATCCCTCCCTGGGCCTGAACATGCTATTTTCTGGAGATGTGTTGGTAAACTTCCAGTGACAGGTGATCAACAGTCCTCATACCTACATGTTTTTACAACCCTGACTCCAAAAAAGTTGGAACATTATCGGTGTTACCACTAGTCGAGGCAAATTCTTAAGTGAAATTTTGAAATGTCGCATTAAAGAAAATGGGATGTTTAGAGATGTTTCCATCAACTGGTTTAGAGCAAATAAACAAAGCTGCATAAACGTACTTTGGTCAGGTAGATGGCAGTGTCCCAGCATCCCAACTTCTTCTTTCTTCACAGTTTGGTTAGATTTGAGCAACAAAACTACTTTGTTAGTTTTAAGGAACAATACTATGTGGCAATAACTTCTGCTTGGTGTGAGTTATGTAGGTGTTTAGCGCTGTTAAACATGAACGTGACATAGCTATCCATGGAAGACGGAAGATAACTTACCAACAACACTTAAACCATGTTGAGTTTTGATTTCTTTTGGTTCTAAGTTCTGTGTTTGTTTGACCCGTCCACCACCCATCTCACTCTCTCTAAGTGGACTTCTTCCACCTTGGTTTTTCGTCATATCTTTGGCCACTAGATGACACCACTTACCATTTTAGTTGCGACACAATGGTGCCTGGTCATGTCAGTATTTCTAGTGTACCCAAATGATCACTTAAACTGATTTTACATCAATGTTATGTTTTAAAATCCCTGTTTGTAGCTCTGTCTAAACTAGGCTAGTCACCACAGATCACCACAGGAAGGAACATTTTCCTGTCACCTTCTACCCTTTCCACATGGTGACAACATAGTGAATATTTCAGTGCCTTCAGATTAATTCCTCCCTCTTGCTTAAAAAATATCTGCAGTACATTTAATGACCTTTCTGACCCGTAGTAAGTGTACGGATGGCAAAGTGCTGGAGTACAGTTTGTGCTGATTCTGCTGCACTCTGAGACGCTGGCGTGAACAATAATGGCTCGGCAGCTGGAAGTGATGAGAGACAGAAAGTGTCAGAGGGGGTTTGCACAAATTTGATTGACAGTACCAACGCTGCCTCTGCCATCAATTTAATGGTAATTATTATTTAATGTATATTACTTAAAAGCATATGCAAAATTAAGAATTAGTCACAAAAACACATTTTATATGGTATTTAAAGAATGATATGCATAATATATTGCTTGTTAATATTTATGGCAAAGAAGTTCAAGCATTTCTTGTCTTGAGCTAGTCCTCTGCTGAAAGCGTTGACTCTCATGATCTCAATTAATAACTAAGAAAGTAAGAAAAGGAGGAAGCAGCACAAAACTGGAAGCTTTTTACACAGAGGAGAAAAACCTGCCAAGGGGAATTTATCTCAGATTCAAATTCACTTATGTGTAAGAACAAGAGACTGGTCTCCTTCAGGGTATGATTCCCCCCCCAAAAAACACACTGCAAAAAATTATTTTTTCATGATAGATTTAAAAAGATATATTATTTGTTAAATAAATATTCAATGTGATCTATCAGAACCGAATCATTTGGGTTCATTTATTTGTGTGGAAACATATTTTTCTTTTCAAGCAAAGAAGAATTTTGTAGGTCATAGGATAGTTACAGTACCCAAGAGTTTTTCACACTGTATTTGTGTGTCAAGAATATAATCGCTCTTAATTTATTCTTTCCAGTTTAAAGTGCAAGGTAAAAACATATGGCAGTGCACTGATCATTACACATACTGTTAAGTGAAGCGACGGTTTAGAATCTGGATATGGTGTGTACAGAGCACCACTTGGCTGTCACTAGTTTGGTTTTACAGAAAAACAAAAAACAACATTCAGGACACAGAACACCAAATTAATATAGACCAGTTTCCTTTCAAGGAGCTTTAAAACTGTATGTATACCTGACATGTACTTAATGAGCTAGAAGAAACAACATATTCCTATTCTGAAACATCAAGTATAACAAAAGTGAGACAGTAACAGAATAGGTGGCTTGTAGATTGGTGTTCGTAATGTGGAACCATAAAGAGCTTTTAACCATATGCTGTTAGCAACTTCTGCTTAGGTTAGCACAACAAACCGATTGGCATGCAAGTCCAATTCATAATGATGATTATGTAATATGATATTCATGGGGTGAATACACCAAATTAATTTTCACTCTTATTAACATTGTGGGATTGGAGCATTTGTGCTGCGTTCATGTGATGTCTGAAGTATTGGGAAAAAGTAGTTCCTATCTGGAAAATGCATTTTAAGTCTAGAGTCTGCCCTCTCTAAATCCTTTTCTAGAATTTATAATGAAAATAGTTTACCAGAGTTGTTCGGAAAATGCCTCCGACACTACTGTCTGTTCAAAATGAATGCATTTCTTTGGTGGACCAAGCTCGCATCAAATTGTTCTAAATTGAGGCATGAACTGAATCGTGTCTTTTTTGTATAGTTACACCCATAGACAAAATAAATAATACTTTTTTCTAATACTAATTAAAGTAATAGTAATGAAAATTGCTATTCTTCTCTGCTGCTACACACAAACACTTCCCCTTTGTGTAGAATTGAATGCCAGATATTGGAGACTCCCAGTGGTAGTAGCAAAAAGTCACTATGCCAGACAGAAATGCAAGCCCCCAAAACCCCCCACCACAGATCTGGCATTGCACCTATTTTTTTCAACTAATTTTTCTACAATTTAATCACACACAAAATGTACACATACAATTTAACAAGTCACTCTCGTCTCTGTATTACAGCCCCAGCAGGACTCGCATGTTCAGGACTCACCACAGTAGAAATACCACAAGAAAAACTCAAATTCAGCTATCTTGTATTCTATTATCTCTTTGTTCTATTAGTGCCAAGATTAGGATTCTGGAGCGTGTGATTGACACTTAGATGAGGGTTTGACAGCCTGTCATCACTCACACTCAAACCCAGTGTTAATATAATTAAATTATAAATGAGTGCATGAATATTATATCAGTAAGGGAGAGCTATCAGGGAATTCAGTGTTGCTTTCCAACATCAACAATTCTACCATTTTAGTCACCCCTGTTCATCTTCATCAACGGCTCAAACACAATGCAAGGGAATTCCAGCATATCTAAGCAATGTGAATGTGATTCGATCTCTACGCTGTCTTAAAACCCCATCCAGGAGAGGGGGCCACTGTGAGAGAGACCAGGAGAAAACCAGTTTAGAAGAGGACAAGGACCAAGGTTAAAAGATAAAATAAATCTGCTTAGTTTATTTTCTGGCAACCCCCTGAGGGAGAGAGACCATGAACTGACAGGCCCTATGTAATTCTTGACAGAGGAAAACTTTGTATACAGACAGTCTCAGCAACATGTTATTAAAAAGAGGAGCATGGCCGTGGAAAATAAATAAATAAAGAAAAAATACTGATTAAATTTTAAGCAGCTGGCGGGCCGATAGTTTGCCCGAGGCATATTTGTCAGTTTCAAAGGGTGTTTTTATTAATTTTGTATTTTGCATTTTGTTAGTGGAAAGAGCTAACTCCACCGGGAGCGCCACAAGCTATAGCCAGCAGAGCCTATAGCAGGGAGAAAGGAGACGCAGAGCATGCCAAGCAGATCCTGCACACTTAGAGAAAGAAATCAGCTCTAGATCACCAGCATAACCCACAGACCCCCCACCCTCTACCCAAACAGCACACAAAACACACAGACATGTTCTCATAGAAATAACGTGCACTGTGTACACACGTACAAATCTTAATGTAAGCTGCATTGCTTTTTTATTGAAAATAACAAACTTCTTATACCTGTTCGCTGTTTGCATTAAATACAAAAGGTTCAGTCTGAATCCTATTGTATAGATTCACCTCCTTTGAACTGTTTGCATCACACTGCAAAAGCAATGCAGCTACTTAATTTCCTTTATATGAATCATCAGCTTGTGAGGATGCAGACTTTTTGTCCTGGGACCTGTGGGCTTTAGCCTCAGTCAGTTTTTTGCATCTTTGCATTGCAGAGATAGCATGATATCATACATGTAGCTCAAGGCCACTGCTGACCTTTTAGGGGCCCCAGGCAGGACTTTCATTTGAGTAATTTTATTAGTAACTCCTAATTAATAGGAACTCCAGTTTCTTATTATTATTATCACTACTGATCAGCCTCTCTTAATTGTATGGGTTTCATGAATAAACATAATGCCTATAATTCAATGCTCATTACATCACAGTTTGATAAAAATGTGTGATTTTAGGTGATCGAAGTGAAATTGGCTGTAGCAGAAGCCCATGCATGGATATTTACATTGTTGAATAAAACAGGATTAGATGAACATGTTTGTGTCTGATATAGGTACAGTATGTTTTGTTTTGTTAAATTGTTCAACACAAGCAGCGTTCATAACCAGAATCACAACTCCCAATAGTTGAAGCTGTTCTCTGCTTTTCGCTTTGCTGGACAGTGACCTCTGATATCCGACAGAATCAAAAATAAATTAGTTTGGAGTCTTAAATGATTAATTGCAATAGCTGTATTTAGAAAGCAAGATTCAGAAAAAACATACAATTGCAATTGTTTTGACTGATGTTGCAATTGCGTTATGAGTCACGGCATTAGAAGCAATCATTGTTTTTGAATCATTATTCTCATTTTCATTGAAAAATATATTGAGATGAATATAATGAGATGTTTTTTTCTTTTTGCAATGATCACATTACTTCATTCACAATGGTATTTTGACACATTTTACCTCAAACTAATATTGCACCTTCAGCAATTTGAACATTGGTCTGGTCCTTATTGTGATTTTTATCAAATATTGCTGAATAGTGTAGCCCTAAATTTGTCTTTTATTTATATTTATTTATTCTTGTGTTGATGCAGTAAATCTGCATTGCATGCCATCCATCCACCTCTCCATTCATCTGTCCGTTTCCCTCACTTCTGCGGCATGGCGGCCCAGATGCCCAGCAACATCCTCCCAGTCCTCGTGGGTGATCCTGAGGCCAGATGGGATATATAATCCCTCCTGTGTGTTCTCAGTCTACCCTGAGGTCTCATCCCAGTTGGATGTGCCTGGAGTACCACAGGGAAGGCATTTAAGCATTTGTCTTTTATGTTGACACTGCTGGACCAAAAATACCACATTGTATTGTTCTATATATACATGTACCTTAATATTAGTTGCTTTATACGATTAAATAGGAGTCAACAGTCCTATAATAATGTATTTTTTAAACAGAGGTTGAAATGTATGCTAATGAAAACACAACTTGGAAAATTACAAAAAAAATGCTGAGCAAGTGTTAATTTCTAGCACATGTAAAATATCAGGAATAATCATTGCTTTATGTAAATGCTTGTGGAAAGCAGGTAGTACGAATGGAATGATAAAAAAAAAACCTCAATAAGAGAAACTTGGAATTTCACAAACTCTGGGCAGACAGTATCAAACAGCATTGAACACTGAGCAGCAAAGGCTGCCCTCAGGCTATAATTTGCAGAAGTTTTACCTGCTGCTGGCTGAGACTGAATGCAAGTGTGAAGACAAAGCTTAGCAAGTGTGTGTGTACATATGTGCACAATTCACACACAACACTACACTTGGCAATTTTCTATAAAATTGCCAGCATTTTGGGTCAGGTAAGCCTCCCAAACCCACCAACCGCTTTAATCATCTTAAAAAAGAAATAGCCGTTGAGGCATTTGATGGCTATTAGCAATGTGTGTTGCATCTTCAAAATCACCTTTCATTTCAAAATACTCATAAAACATTTGTGTCAAATCAGTCAGACAGAGCAGTTTGAAGTAGATGCTACTTTGTTGTGTAAAGGTGAAGGAGTTAATTAGGTGATGGGAAGGTGACTGATGCTATGTATATACAGCACATACGACCGGGAGAGAAGCCAAGTGGGCTGCTAATCATTCCCTCCACCCCCTTACTCCTGCATTCATCTCCAACCATGTGCTTTTGAAGTCAAGGCTGTCAGGAGCTGTGTGACATGCACTCAGTTTTATTGGATTTCATAGAGAAAGTATGCTTTGTTTATCAAGGTTGATTTTGAATAAATCCCAAATAAAACACTAAATTACATTTAAGTGATGTGTTCAAAGAAGCTCAGTCTAAATAGGATGAAGACAGAGGCTTCTTTGCTTTTCCCCCCTGGTAAAGTAACGCACATCCTGTACAGTAGGGGGGTAGGTTTGACTGTGCGTGTTAATTCGTGCGCACAAGAATGAGAGACAGTGACAGTCCTACAAAAAATTAATGGAAGAATGAATAAAATAAATATGACTTGTTCTGTACTCAAGTTAAATCGGCAATTAGGAGTTTGAAACATAAAATGAATTATTTCTCAGAAGTCACGGTGGCTGACGAGTTTACCTACCAGAAGCAATTACACAACAAAAAAATCCTAATTTGGACGCAGTATTTGATCCCCAAAAGACTAGATTTTACAACTGTGGAGACAGCTCATGGCACGACAGTTAATGCTGTAATTACAGCTAGAATCAATCAGAAACAGTTAATATGGTGAAATATGGATAAAGCAGCATATGACCGGGTAGAGCAGTACACATGAAAATAAATAAAACAATTTGCCTGTGTTTATATTATAAGGTTTGATTGTTGTCTATATTTCTGAATTTAAAAGACAAATCCTTGTAGGACATGTTAACAGATCGATCTGAAACAATGCAGGCGTTTCTCTATAATATTTTTATTCCCCTCATGTAAACCCAGCCCCATTGCTTGATGTTTATTAAGTGGATGAGAACATTTAGACCAACACTTTCTGCACTAGACCAGTAGCTGTGGGTAAGATCATAATCACACATTATATCCTGTGATACAGACAGCTGCAATAACCAGATATAACTAATTGAAGCAAAAAAGTTCAAGTATGGTGTTGAATTTTGCAGGATGTCTTGTATTTTGCATGCTTAAGTGAAATGCATTCAGTGTTTACATACAGTAATGATGTCAGTACAGCAAAAACTAGAAAAGAAGCTGCAGTGTCTTTATAAGTTTGCAGAAAGGGATCATTTACAGTAAACCTTCTTCAAACTGTGTTAATTGAAGTAACATCACTCAACTTCAGTGCGTCCCTTCCAGTATTAATAGCATCCTTGCAACTACTTAATTCTTGTAATTTTCTCTCATTTATTTTACTTGTTAAACTATGTGTTATAATGCATAACCAGGACATTTTTTGCCCTAACCTTAGAAAAGTAGTTATAGTGTAAACCGAACAATACTGCAGCCTTTTTTCGGCACCTTAATTGATCAAAACTGAAAGTGAAATGAAATGAAATAGCGAGCAGCCATTGAATAGGCTGATAGTGGACCTACTGAAAGGTCATTAAATGGTTTGATAACAACCTACTAGAAGGTAGATATATAATAATGTAAGTATAGGTGCTGATAAATGGCTTCATAAGCACACCCTGTTGACTTGGTTAAAGCATTAATCCTAACATGGACATTCTTTTTTTATGATTGATATTTTATTTGAGTTTTCAGGAACCATTTGGCACATACAAACAAACATACAACTAGACATCCTGAGTGTAGCAGTGGATAAAGAAAACATACATAACTGAGCAAGATAAGCAAAAGGAAAGAAGCTCTTCAATGTATTTGCACGTTAGGTTGCGAGAACAACAATAAAAAAACACATTCTGCTTAACAAAATCTCCTCTTGCTCTATGTTCTTCCGGCTCTCTAGTGATAAATATATGAACTCTTAATAGTCAATCTATTGCAGGACACTCAACCACTCTTTGAAAATAATCACATGGCACTGCTTCATAAAATAATAGCTTCTGGTCGCTCGCAGAAATAACTTAATTGATCACAGGCTGTGATCCAAATCAAAGCAATTAGGATCAAACCTCTAAAACTGTTATGAATTAATGAAGAAGGCATTAATGAATTATTAATGACAAAAGAATCACCGGCTTGACACTTGTGTGTTGTTGATGGATGGATGTGCAGAAGAATGAATTGAGCTCAACCAGAAGTGATCATTTCCTTCTTATCATCTTCTTCCGTAACAACTGGCTCCAGACCAGAATGGAAATTAGTTAATGGACTATTGGGTTCAGGGATACCGTTTAAATTAGAATAAGCTGGTATATATTTCTCCTTAGCATTCATCTTTAGTGGCTTTTTATTAAGTGCATTGTTAAAAATGCTTTAAACCTTTTTTAATGGGTTAATTGTAGATTTTTTTAATTGTAACAGAGTTTATGCAGCATCAGTTCATATATTTCTGATATCTTGTTGACTAAAAAATCCCCAAATTACACCAATTTTTGTGTAGTGTGTGAATACCTGAAATGATTATACAGGTTTTAATACAGAGACGAGTGGAAATAATGCAATTCTCATAAGATGCAAACACATTTTCAGCATGTAAACTTTTAATTTTATTCATCTTGTGCAATTTTGAGTAACGTCTGCAGCATCTTTCCACAACTCAGAAAACCTCATTGCATGGCGTAGTTTCTGTTGTCGACTCGTGTTGTGGAATAAAAGACCACACTGACCTTCCACTTAGTGTTGGCTTGTGCTTGCAGGATCCCTGGTGAAAATGAGGCAGATTTTGAACATGCAATATAGAGGTACAAGACCTTGTTTCTCTTCGGTGTCTCCCAAAGCCCTTTCACTGTCTGCCGAGCTCCCCTGCCACCTCTCGTTCTCAGACATAAAATAATCCACAGATGAAGTGCAGAGTTCAGCAGCAAATACAACATAACAGCATTACAGTACGAGTAGCCTGATGGCAACGACTGCACTTAACTGAGCAATTTATTTCATATAACATTTGCCCGTTCTCTTATTTAGACAACAATAAGCCAAGGAGAGAAATCACAAAAAGCTGATGCTGCAGCAATATCAAAGTTAATATGATACACTTCATTTTTTCACTTTCCATTTTTGGCCCCTGCACCACTTCATACACATTGAATTCACTAATGCCTTTTGAGGTTCTTATTTTTATCATTTATTTCCAAGCCGAAGCTTATTTAAATGTTTTTTTTTTCTCTTCTTGTCTCTGCTACGTTGGATGGAGGGAATTCTTTACTTAATTCCATTAACTTTGTATTGCTGCTCAATCTTTGGTGCCCTGAGCATCAGTGCTGTGGCTGGGCTGTCTTTTAGCAGTTCTGCTTCAGCGCTCTTGGATAGAACATGACAGTTACATTAATGTCTCCATGTAAATTGCTGTCTACATGTAGGAAACAAGCAAAAGAGAAAAAAAGGAAAACATGGAACATTTATTGCCCCATGACAGGAGGAATTACAACAACATTCATTGTGTGGAGCCCCAAATGGCCAAGTCTATTATAGTGCACTGCAGTTTCACTGAGAATCCAACCAGGAAGATGGACAACAATGACAGAAGACACGCACACGGATCTTTTAACAAAACAGTAGAAACATAAAGGAAATGGGGGTCAGGGCTCCTGTCAAATCAGTTGTGAGGAAGTGCTGTATATGCTTTGAAGCTACCTT
>CAFUXE010000018.1:311188-321531 GCA_903364295.1 Serranus cabrilla | reverse complement strand
CCAACAATGTTTTGATTAGCGGGTTCACCAAATTGTTGGCACATGATGTACCAGCATGTAAGCATGGTTTAGTAGTTATTTGTCCTAAAAGTAGAATTCCATATCTTTCATGTTTCACCTTATCAGACTTGTGTTTTCATGTCTTTAGTGGAATCTCATGGCTATGAAATCCAAAACAAAAGAGAAAAAAATGTATAGCCGAGGTATGCTAGTTGGCCCTGAAGAAAACCAGAAATGTTTTCATTGTTTAATGTGTGGTTGTTTGTCGTTTGGTTGAACTTGCTTTGGTGCTAAGGGCAGCAGATCTGCAGAGCGACAAAAAAGTCGTTTGCTTTTGTTTTCACAGGGACACGAACCCCGTTCTCCTGGGTGAAAATCACTTAATCGTGACTGTTTGGCAGGTACCTCAATGCTACAGAGAAGGCACCAGAGGCTGAATGCACAGGAATTTGGTATGCATTCAATAATATCACATCAGATCTTTATGCTATGATGTAATGATTTCTGGTTGCTCTAGGGACATTGTATGTCCTTATCACCACTGAACAAGCTAAAATGACACACACACATGACAGAGCCATTACAGAAAAAGCAATCTCTGCATATGGCTCACTCAAAGTGCCAAAGCATAAAACATATAAAGCACATCAGGCTGGTAGTTGAAACATTGCTAGCAGCTGTGTCAGCGCAGAATATTGCAGTTCATGTAGTTGCAATTAATATTGTTGTAATGTTGGGGAAATAAAGGTGATTTTAATCAAATCATTAAATAGTAAAAATAATAAACACACGGTAATGTACAGGATAAATATGTACGCCGCAGCTGCTTTTATAATCTGCACAGTGTTGTGATCAGCGAGATCCCGACAAAGTAAAACAACACAGCGTGTGTGATCTCAGGCTACACAGGGAGACACTGATGGAGGGCTTTTCTGAAGTGAGGTGGGCATTCCTGACTTGAAAGTACATCTAACACAAAAGTTGTGCTGTCAAGATGACAACACCATGTCCTGCAGACACGACCAAAGATGAGTGTCTCTGCGTTGCCTCTGTTGTGCTGGATGATTTTCAGGCTTCTCTGACTTCACAGTGGGCCACACAGTGTAGTGCGGCCAGAGTACCTGGAGCCACCCTCATCCTGTGTCTCTCACTCACTTTTTTTTATTCTGTGTGTGCAATCTGCGTGAAAGTATTACATCTAAGAATCAACCAATTTGAGTTGCAATTGTTTTTGTGTGGTCAATTAATTATTTTTTTGAAAAAACTGTTTATTTATGCATCTGTGAATTGAGACTTTTTTGCAAAGCTATAATTTATAAAACTAAGTCATTTGATGTTGTAGATACATCTTGTCAGTAAGTTTAAGATTAAGGTTACTGATCATCCCTGCGCGAAAGTTGCCAACCTAGGTTTGAAATATAACCGTTTCCGTACGGTGAACAGGAGAGGTGACAAGAGTAAGAGATATTTCTATTATTATGCAATTGCTACAGCTTTCCTAAAGGGACCTGAACAATATTCCTTTTACACTGCGCTATCCATCATGATAATGAATGGCAGTAACTTATCCTGGGACATAAATCTGGCAGGCCCCAACAGCACTGTGACACAGCATTTAATTACAACGCATGTCTAATTGAAAGACCCCCGGAAAATAGTGGGATGTCTCTGTGGCTGTAGCAGGGTTAAAAAAAACTTAATTAATTATGAGGCACCTCCCTCCCTCTTTATTCTGAGTCACTGGCGTCCCTGCCTCAGTGAGCTGATGACATTTCCAGCCTCCCTTTCATCCTTCAGAGAAATGAATGACGTGGCAAGAGCGTTATCAAATGAGCTGTAGAGCCAGCCAGTGAATATGTCATTGAGTGTGACTGCTCCCTGAGTGAATTGTGATTTATCTGTATGGCTCCCTCGTCATGTTAACTGACTTGCTACCCGGCACCCCTCGCACCCCACCCTGTTGTTGACAGGCTCAGTAGATCATTTGGGGGATCTCTAGGTGAGGTGCTGGCTAATGGAGTCTGGGACCCTCCTGAATAAGAGCACCCCTGTGTTTGACCCCAGTTGCTCCTCACTGCATGGGACGGTTTCCATTCATTGCTTTCACATCCCAGGGCTAATGTCCCCTTGTGTTTGTGTGTCTGTGTCTGTGTGTGTGTGGGTAGCTTCCAAACAATACATGTCTGCATGGTAGTTTCTCATTAGATTATAGTACATGAAGATATATCTTCTGAATTTATTACAAAAAACAGTTAATTCAAAAGCTTTGTTTGATCCAAACCACAAACCCATGCAGAGACTTAAATAACTTTCACAGCATGACTTGACTCCTTTTTTTGACCCCACAAACTCAAGGCAGAGGACAGAGAAACATGGTAACAACAACATGAAGAAACAGGCAGTGAAATATGACAGAAACTATTAAAGTTTTTGGAGCATTTTAGTTTGAAAGAGGCTGGGAGTCTGCATTAGCCACATGGCTGCACTTGCGACTAGTGCAAGCACATATCCAAGCGAGAGCAAGCTAGAAGGATCACAATCTATCAGTGGCATACCAGTTTTAAAAGGCATGATGCAAATGCATGAAAGTAAATGGCAAATGCCAAAAGGAGTTGCATGCTCATACAGGACTTACTGACATACACAACTGAAACAACAAACAGTTATGTTGGAAAAATGCCACAAAGCACATCCTTATGGGTTTTTGCTGTTCTGAATAACGTTGTTTTTTTAAGTTGTCCTGAAATTGTTAATAATACCATCATATTACTCTTTAAAAAAGGTGTAAGTAGTTATTTACTTTTAAGAAATTTCCTGAAAGGGAAATGACACTTTGACACTTTGGCCAATAAGTGAACTGCATTCAGTGTCCTGTTGCTTATGCTCACACTCGTATGGTCAAGCATCCTCAGCATTGGCCAATACGGTGACATGACTGATCCGCTTTATGTTGATATCATGTTCATGTAACATTATGTGGATCCATGATGCTCACTTGCTTGCCCTTTGCAAATTCCTTTCTGCATGCTGCGTACCAACAGCTCGCTGGCTAACCTTAGCTTAGCTTTGGTTACAGTTAGTTAGTTGGCTGCTCCTGCTTTGCATCGCTCTTGGCCAGTAGAGAGTGATTGTTGGTTAACCCTGAACCCCACCTTCCCAATGGCGGGATGCAACGTATGTTTTATTTGAAATGTCACCAAAAATAAGCTGTTTTTACAGACAAAAAATTTAAAAACAGGCGTTATCTTCGGAATTCTAACTTTCCGACAGTCCTTGAAGGGATCATAGATGACACTTTTGGGACTTTTTAAAAAAAAGTTTTATGTTGTTATAACTGTGTTGTACAAAAAACACTTTTTAGTTGTTCCCACTTCTAACCAAGATTGTGCAGAACTTGTATATTGCAGTAAAAGGCCACAGTGAGTAAAATGTAAAAAGAACAAAAAATGCCCTAAAACAGCTTGGGTGTTCAGAGAGATAAATGCCTTTTCTGTGTACCGTTACATCATTATGTTGGGCAAAATGAGCACCGTTTGTCATGACAGTTTGCATCATGTTGGCTGGTGAAATAACAAAGTCCTCTCAAATATCCTATAAATAAATGTTTTTTTTTTACATAGAAATCAGTTCACAGACCGTTTTAGGTGGCCGAGAAAGTCAGCAAAGGTCTCCATTTGTAAATTAAGTTACAATCTGGTCACAGATTTGCAATACAAACAATTAATACATGAAAATTACTTCACATAGTAACATTAACCTTCACAATAACTAGTTGATAGTTCTCCTGGCATTATCCTGAGTAAAGCTTTTGTCACATTGGGATTTTTTGAACTCAGAAACTTTGGAGAAACTTGCATCAAGAACAGCTTGGAGTTGTTGACAAGGCACTTCCTGATCTTCTTGTACAAAAAAAAGATGCACTTTAAAGTTGTTTATGTCTGAATCAAGTTCGTGTGAATAAGTAATGTATTCATCAGCCTTCCAAAATGCTCCCAGTGCCTCTGTTTGGCAGAGACAGCACTTACATGTACATCAAGCAAAGGGTTGTGGGTTGCTGGGTAACACCGGGACACAAGTGAAGGGACCTTGGAAAACTATGTTAACTGAAAAGGTAATGCAGCTTCCCAAATAATCATTTTACCAGCTCCATACATTTGTCATCCACACTCACGCCCATGCCCTGCCCCACCTGAGCTTGATAAGTGAATGCCTGAACCTGAAGTTCAGTGTTGAAAGGCTGCCAGCAGACACTCAAAAGCCAAATCAAAAGCCTCACTGTAGAATCAAAAGAGTTCAGTCTTTTCCCTGCATAAACATGAGAGCAATGGAGGTGGTGGGCTGCGTTGAATGTGAGCCAGTTCTGACATCCCCCAGTGGTTCCTGCGCACGATCTGTGTTGTCGTATATCCTTTTACCTTTGCTGTCAAATTCAAATGTCATTTGAAGCCGGGTAAAATTACTGTTATGTACTTTATCCCTCACAGGAATCTAAATAGGGCATATTGTTGCAATATTATTTGCTCAAAACTTTACTTTCTCCCTCTTTAACTGGCTTTTTTTGAACATTTTTTTGAGATTGGTCAAAGACATAAAATGTATTTTCCATCAGGCCAGGGTGTGAACATGACATGCCATTGGGAGTATCAGAATTTTTATTCACAAGTTATTACTTTTACTTGGGCTTTTACTTTTTGCATCTTAAAAAAAAAAACATCTTATAATCATGATCTAAACAGCGACAAGACAAGTATTCTAAATCCTTTTCATGTTATTCAAGATAATGAAGTCTGAAAAGTGCTTATCTTATTTAAAGAATAAAGTAATATCTATATTAGAGCGACACAATTTGACACATTTCCATTGAAAAATATATTAAAATGATAATGGTGATCAAGGCACCAAACTATTTATTTCCCCCCAAAGTTGTAAAATACGATTTGTAGGCCAGGACATCTTGTAGCACCTCAATTTTTTTATTCAGAATAATATTCCGGCACATATCTTACTTTGATCCTTTGCAATTTAGAAATTACACTTGTCTATATTGCGATTTCAATCACATTTAGATAATTTGTGCAGCCCTGCTCTCCATCTTGTAGTTCCTTAGTGCATAGGAAACTTATAAAAGCGTCCTTTGGATTCCAAACTTTACTTTCAGATAACAACCTTCACAGCAGTCGGGTAAAGATGAGCATAATGATTTGTCACTTTTTAATTTCAATAAATGAATCTGCTATCCTATTTGTAATTCAAACACGGTTCATTCCAGTTTTACAGGGAAGTTAATGTCATTCTTTGTGGAGACAATGTCCTCTTTATCGCATCACTTCATTGTCTTTCAGTGACAAGATGACAATCTTTGTCCTCGGCTGTCCCAATGTGCCCTCTGGAAGCCTGAAATCTTTTATCCTTCAAATATGTTGGATGAAAGAGAAGGATAAGTAAAGAGCATAACGTCTCATAAGAATAATGGCTATCAAGAGAACCAAGTCCCTGCGTTGCTGCTCACAGTAGCATACAGACTTTCGTATTAGCTCCGGCTCTGTCGCCGGTAAGTGTCATGCAAAGAGACAGGTCATTTACATTTTTGATAAAATGATCCTGCATTTTTTATTTGTCTTTGAAATTAAAGACTTCTTTAATCATTGTGGATGGAAGGGGACTTAGCCGACGTACTCATGTGTTTCTGATTGCATTAGAACTGATGTGGCGTGGCATGATGGATATTTAATAGTTGTGCTGTCCCTCTGTATCATGTCAGGAGTCTGACACACACAGATGCTCTGGAGCTCTCCAGCCCATACAGAATTGCTTTAATTATTAGGCCTATCATCTCGGCTTTGAGATGAGAGGAGGGGTGAGGAGAGCAGGGGAGGAGAGAGGAGACGTATAGACAAGTGAAACAAGGCCATGCGAGACGAGTCAAAGGTTGTTGTCAAAGGTTTTAAATGAGTTTATCAGACATTTTTGCGTGGTGATGTGGTATCAAACTGACATGCCATGTTTGTCTGCAGTACTTTTTTCTCCACAGGCCTCATAGTAGGGCCTAATTGCTGCGTATATCTACAGAGGCCACGAAGAGCCCACGGCAGCCCTGTAGTGCCCCAGGCAGTGTGCTGATCAGACCTCTCCCTCTGCCGCGCTAAACTGTCATCTTCTACAGCTATGTGTTTTTATATTGCAGCATAAAACTGATTTTACTTGATTAAAAAGATCAAATGTTGGCCATGCCAATATGAGTAACTCAAAAGAAACACCACAATTGCGTCACCAGCACCACAGAAACATTCATCAGTGCATAGGCGCTGGCAAGTCTATTCTTGATAATCCAGAGCTATAATGAAGGAACATAAAACGGCCATACAAATTTTCCTAGAATACTTTTTATGGAAATAAAGAGGACAGATGAGAGCAGAGGCCAGAGAGTGATTATGTGAGAGAGAACAGCCACTCTTACGCTGGCACCTCCAGCATGCGGGCCATCTGCATAGAGGGCCTGGAAATGAGGATGACAATGCTAATCACTGCCATGGAGGCCTGACTGGTGTGGATGAATGGCCATCCCAGGCTCTAAACACACTGAGTAGCGCTCATCACACAATGTTTTTGTCTGGGCATGCCAGGTCCACAAGCCTCCACCAACCCCGCCCTTTTCCTGTACACACTCCATCACTCAGTGGCAACATGTGTATGGCTTCCTGTCAATTCAGGAAGTCTTGGTTCATGTCCCAGCCACATTAATGGACTAGGCAGAGGATACTTAGTAATTTCCTATTTCCCTATTGAAGCAATTGTTGTTGGCTATTCTCATTCATCGTTGCACCCCAAAACTGGATCATTATCTGTTTCTTGTTTCTGTATTGGTTGTTTCTTTCTTTCTCATGCCCAAATCCTTCACCCTAGAAATGTAGCATTTGCGTCTTTTTAAAGGTGTTTTCTTTTGGTCAGTGCCTTCAAAGACGGCGAGCTCAAGGAGAGATTTCGAATGTATGTTTTGTAATGAAGTCTTAACATTTGTCATAAAAAGGAGCTGTGGTGTGCTGTAGCCTCAGGTCAAATCAAATAATCAAAGCAAGTGGAATTGTCTTGAGGATAAGATCAATCTAGTGACACATGTATTTTCATGACTGATCAATCAAAAGGCTAAATCAAATAAACAGAAGGTGCAGTTTGAGAAAAGGGCTGGTTCATTCTTTTATCCTCAGAAAATGAGAAGAATAAATTGAGAATGACACATTTACATGAGCAAATAAAAGGCTGTGCCAAGACAGTCTTTGGGCACAGGGAGGGAAGGCCCATAGTCTCAACTTTTCATCCTGATGGTTTCCAGCTGTAGTGTGGGCTCGCTTTTGCGGGTGTCCCCGTAAGTGAATGTGAAGAGGACCAGCTGCCTGGCAGCCGCGTTCTCTCTGCCCCCAGCCTTCGGTAACCAGTAAACCTCTGCGTCCTTATTACACTGGAAGGTCCTTTGAGGTATTTTCAAAGCATGCTGTTTGGCTCCATTAGCTCGCATACAACAATATACAAGGCTGACCAGAAATTACAGGGAATGGTAACAAACAATGACATACACAAATCTCTTTTAATTCAAATCTTTTGGAAGTTTAGAATTCAAATCAACAGTGGTAACAAATGTTATTCTGCAAACACCAATATTGGTTACCAAGGTTGATAGTTTATTTCTAACAGAATTGCAGTTGTTCTGTTTTTGCAAACATCAACTTACATGTGTTAATGTTATCTGAATAAGAATTAATTAGTTTAGTTAATTGCTCACTTGACGGATTTCCCTACTAAAGGCAGGATAATCACTGATAAGGTGAAAAAACAAACTTTTTCAATACAGCCTGATGTAAATTTAGTAACTGATGGTCCCTTTTTCAGTAAAACAGACGATGAAGCAGAATATGCTGTAGGGAGTGGCTGCCTGTTGATTGACAAGTCACTGCCAGGGAGCCTTGTGTGTTTCTGTCTTTTGAACTCTGACCTTTACACAGTGTGTTTCAGTTTATTTCCAGTACATGAAAGCTGATTGGAACATTTGCCTCTCCTGAAAATATCTTTTTCAGTGATCAGTTGAAATTAAAGACACTCTTATTTGAATAATAGATGTGTGTTGCGAACGTAGCTAAGTAGCTAGGTGAGCTTTCAAATATTGTCACTTATGGGTCCAAAAATACTCCTGTAATATTCCTGGCAAAGGTAAAAATAAGATTATTTATTTAAAAAAAATTATAAGCAGAGACATTAAATGGTCTTCAAAATGTGATATTTAGGTATTTTGGTGACCTCATGACCTTTTCTTTCTCACCAACTCCAGGCCAAATTTTGTGCTTACCAACTGAATATTAAAGTCTAATGAGACATTTCGCAGAGTGAACTTTCTTCCATTTTGGACTCAGGAGGACTTTCTTCAGCACCACATTCCTGACATTTGTATTTTAATTTGAATCCGTACCACTGCTCTATAAATAGCATAGCATAGCAACACTTAAAAAAATATTGAACCAGTGTGATGTTTAAAAGAAGAATTTACCCAAACTTTCTTAAAGTTTGTCCCGGTTAGTTTTAACCTGGAGACCTCTGTCTGACTGAGAAGACAGGCTTTTTACTGTACGTCTTGTTGCAGCGGGTGCTGCAGTTCAACTTTCATGTGGGGCCTGTCGGAAAGCACTTCATTCTAATGTGCTGTGGTTTTCAAAATCCAATCCCAAGTAAGAAATAAAAGCCCAGACAACTGCATTACTGTCCAACCTGTCAGCTTTGTTAAATATAAGCTCCATCCTGCCTGCCAGAGCCTTAAAAGCTGAGCTGGCAGAGCGCAGGACTGGAAGTGACAAAAGCAGATAGCTGCAGCTGCGATTTTAGGAAAGGAGAATGGACACTTAAATGTATTTTTATACGTTTACAAGGAGTTCATTCTGTTCGCTATGAATCAATAATAAGCAGCATGCAGGAGACCTAAGATACAATTTTCCACTCTGAAGTACCTCCCTTGTCACTACAATGAGAGTTAAAGTCAACATGCTGTCAGGTGCAATGGCATTCATGTTTCCCCTTAGCTCCAGTGAGCCTGTCTCACGGGGCAGAACAAACCAAAGTAGCCTGGAAATAAGATATTTCCTCTTGCAAAATCATAAACCTCTTCTTGAAAAATGGAAAGAAACGCCCAGTGAGTGCATGACATATGACATAATGCAAACAAATGTCAACACAGAGTCAACATACTGACTAATAATATAATAGAGAGAACAATATCGCCCTGTTTAGTGCTCATTAGCCTGAATTTCTTATTGCAGTGTTAAGACTTCACTGTCATTACGCTGACATTTAATTAGATCATACAACAACTTGGAACACTGAGTCGGCTGTGCCGCTGGTATTTCCCTCCATCGCACTCATAATTCATTACCATCCACAAGCCTTATCTTTCACAAAGGATGTAGTCACTTTTAAGTATATCTGACAAGTGCAGCTGTTTCTCAGATTGGCTCTCAGAAGATCGCGGTTCCATGCTTCAGTTGGAAGGCTCAAGTCCCTCAGCATTGCATTTGGATATTGAGATGTTTCATGCAATTATGAAAACCTCATTGCTCACATAAGACATCCATACATTCAATCACATTCTGTGTTTAGGTTGCACTGCACTACATCAATGCACTGAGCCATTTTTTCTTATTCAATGAGTTGTTTGATCGGAAAAAAAAGAATAGTCACGAATAATATCTAAGCAGAGACATCCACAGGGGATGGAGGAGACTATCTGAGCCACACTGGGACGCATAAATAAATGAGTAAATTGGCTCGAACTGTATAATTGGGACACAATGATATTCCCTCATCTCTGTAGAATTCATAGAATCCATACTCGTGGATATGGACTTGTTTTGAGCCACGGAATAAACAGACACATTGAATAAATATACAGAAAAGAAAATCTATATATGTAAGTGCTTATCTTTAAATCAAAGGTGCATTTATAAATCTACAACTGTTAAATCAGCTTGAGGTGGAATAACCTGATAAATGCTGACAGTGTCCCCATGCTCTCAGACACAAAACAATAAATATACAACAACAAATGATTGTGTAAATGTTGCCATGAAAAAAGATTACATGGTTCTGACTTTAAGGTATTACATTTTTATTAGAGCTGTCTGGTCAATAATGGAGCCAGACAGATGTATTAGTTGACTGATATCATCAAAGGTTTATCGGTATCGGTGTACATTCTGTCCGATATGTGCCGTTATGAACATTTCCTTTAATACAATATATATTGTAGAAAATTCAGATTTGCATGATTTAGAAATGGTGTTAGCTATTCATGTTTTATTCTTTTT
>CAFUXE010000018.1:294366-310436 GCA_903364295.1 Serranus cabrilla | reverse complement strand
GAAAAAGTAAGTTATAATTTTAGAGGTGGCCTAATGTTTGTCCGTCATCATTAAATTAGACAAAATACAAGTTCA
Organism: Serranus cabrilla; assembly: GCA_903364295.1. Classification (NCBI taxonomy): domain Eukaryota; kingdom Metazoa; phylum Chordata; class Actinopteri; order Perciformes; family Serranidae; genus Serranus; species Serranus cabrilla. Next base: position 310,361 of record CAFUXE010000018.1, on the reverse strand, counting down.
TAATTGAATATGAGTCTATAGTGAGATGGATGAGTCTACAGTTAATATTTTTTCTGTCCTTTCTTTTTTACATGTTGATCATAGACTTAAATTGCTTCATGTGAATTGATTCCAGTGCAGCAGCACAAAAAGCCTGAGCGGAATGGTACAGCCACAATATGCTTGAAAGATGAGGAACTCACCCCTTTCCAGCCATTTATTGCAAACCTTTTCTACAAAGTGCTCCAAACGGAGCCATTACACGACTGAGGTGAAAATATTTGCTTTTATCACCCATCTATTTGAACACTGGCCACATCCCCAGCCAGCAAAATGCTCAGTGTGTAGCAATCACAGTCTTGCTTTGCATGTCATCATTTCCAAACAATTTACCAGCTGCAATTAACTGACTCTAGTTGTCATCACATTGCTTTGTGAACTCTTTAGGAGGGGAGTTAATGTATTAAAGAGACTAAAATAAGTCTGCTTTAAATAGTGCATGTGTACATACAGTCCACATATGTATCACTGATGATTGCACGCACCAATTGAAAATAAAAATGACCTCCGCCTGACAAATTAGAAATAAACCTGTTTGACAGGCCCCGTTTGGTTAGAACAAATGTGAGACATGAAAAATTGTTTGACACACTTTCATAAAAGCAAGTGGCGGCAACCCATCCTTTAGCATGTGGTAATGGCCTCTCGTTGTTAGATTCAATGGAAAAAGCTATTCATACTGTTACGTGATTGAAAAGAAAATTGAATCCTTTTGATGTTATAAATGTGTCTATTACCGCATTTGCACACAAAATTTCTATGGAAATTATAGAGAAAGGAGTGATTCTCTGGGGGAAATGTTTGGGAATGACATATTGAATTCTATTCCTGCCTGAATATCAATATAGTATATGCGTTACAGAACAACTTCAAAACTATATGATTTTTCACTGGGCTGAAAGCCTAAAATTACTATACTATACAGTATATATGAGAAAAGGTTAATGGTTAGATATTTCTTATGTTCTAATGAACAGCCTCTTCAGTTTGCTGCTAAAGTTATGAGAAACTTTCTCCCTATTTTACCTGATGAGCTATATCTGCAGCTACTGTTGGAGTTCAAAAAAGGTTCATAGATGGGATGGGTCAAACTCGACATTCAGTACCTGAAAAATGATTTCAAAAGGAAATAATCCTTAAGGGTGGGAGTGTCCGTGAGGATATAAGGGAAGTGTTTTCTTTTTTTTATGGAATTCAGAGTGAGAGAGAGCCATTGGAAGGGTTATTTAGAGAATATCAGTCAGTGGTATGGGGCCTTGTGCTGGAGCCTTTTACAGATGCACTGGGTATGGAGATGCAGACATGATTTCTTTTTCTGTTTTTTTGTCAGGCTAAATATCAATATATTTACTAAAAGGGAGTTTCATTGAGTATGCCCTTGTATTGTTACATACACAAGTAGGTACTGTGTCGGGTTGGGAGGAATGACAATAAATATCATCCAAACGACTGAAAAATGTGCGTCGTATCCAATATTTTTATACTGTTTCTATCGGGAAGTTGAAAACCAGTGGCTGATTTTCATGTGGCATTAATTGTGTCGATTGACATATTAATTATGTGTAATTACATGACATTGTTCCTGCAGAGAGAAGAGATAATACAGTATTCAAAGCCAGGGCTATTTTTCTATAAGAGCGTTTAAAGAAACATTTTTCATGTGTTGCATTTAATTAAGTTAAAGGATGGAGAAGTGACAGTCAAAGTCAGGTCAGTGGCAGATCATTAGCAAATGTTATACTCATACAACAAATAGTAATAATTATAACTACCGGCTCTTGTATTACACTTTACTCCAGTTCTACATGTGGTTTGTCCACGTGGTGCTTTTATTGGTTGGTACAATTAATGTCCCACACTGTATTTTAAAAAGCAGAAAACTAGAGTTTTATTTGAGTGTTACTAAGTGATACAGCCCCCCTTCCAATGTTGGCTACAGCCCTGAACCAGATGAAGGCAAAGACAGTTACATTTTTAATAATTCTTTAAAGTCTGTAAAATCTCATGTATGTGTTCATCTGTTTCAATTTATACGGTATGTACAGAAAAGTAGCTAAAATAATCAATTGTTTACAAAATGGCAATAAAATATATTTTTGACTCATAAATTAACCATAGAAGACACAAACAAATATTTTTGATTGGGAAATTAGGTGAGTTAGCATCATTAAACACACGGCAAGGGAATATTTGTCAAGCTATGTCCCAAATTTTAGGTCTGCGTTATGATTTTGTACATCACAAATCTGGTGGTGAAGCAAGAAATAATTCTGCTACCAGAGTCAAGAGGGTCACTTCAGCTTTTATGATGGCAGATAGAGACTGGGGAAGTATTTGATTCCTGTCTGAATATGTATTTCACCTCATGTCAATCAGATTAATAAAACATTTTAACACCTTGAAAAGTGATAATTCTATTCATTTGGATCTGATTCTCTAATGATAAAGAACACACTGCTCCTCGTTTGACTCCCTGAACTGTCAATAACTCTCACCCATCAGAGATAAAGTTCCTGTTAAAACCTTTTCTGAGTGTTTTTAATAGTGTGTAAAGTAACATGCGTCACATGTGGCAAAACTGCTGCTAAAACACACGAGAAAGGAAAAAGGAATCTGTATTCAAGGTGGTACACCTCCATAATTTAACCCGTCGTTGAACACAAGCTGCTTTCTGATCACTACACCACAACATTATTCAATTGCCTTAATGAGTGCATTTAAAGACTTTTCAGCTATGCTCATATTTGATGTTTCGGGCCTGTTGTAAAACATTTTGAAGTCTCAGCAAATGGTTGTAATAGCTTCCTTTCAAAATGGTGATAATGATTATGGATGTATTCAAATGAAATTAAATCTCAAAGACTGTGATGCAAGTCACTGTGACTAACTCAAGCGCATCAATCATTTTCCTGAAGCTTACAGGAACACTGTCAATTCACTCGGAGGTACTTTTGATGTCAGACACAAAGGAATAATAATTGCTTTAATTCAAAGGTACACTTTAAACTTACAATTTCAATCAAATTTCAATCTAGGATCAAAAGGATATGTTTGCATTATGCTCTGGAGCAATCCAATCCTTGAGTTTGAGGACAGATTTTCCCAGAATGTTTAGTAAATAGAAAAGCAGATGGCAATTTTTTTTTTGCACTCATTACATTAAAAAGATGCACAAAGTTTCCACCCCACAGGACATAAAAACCAAAACATCATGATTAAAAAGGAGTATGTTATATGAGAGGTAGCAAATATAGGCTCTGATTACTAATTTCAAATTGAAAATATGCACCAATTTTGGTCATTTGATGAAGCATTTGATCAAAAGTCGTATAAAAAGAAAACATTTCAAGTCTGGACAGAAGTAGGCACTGCGTACACGGTATTAAAAGCTGTCGTACTTCTACCGTTATCACAGGAATGGTGAGGAAGTCGAGCAAAGTGGCGGATTTTGTTGTTAACGTGATGGATGTGACCTGAGGACAACGGGATATTAATTTGCATGTGATTAGCAAGACTGTGATTGAGTGGATACAGAAGTGGCATGCTGGGGTGTGTTGTTGCCGTGTCATGCGGTAGTCATCCGGTGCGCGTGTGTGTGTGAGAGAGAACGTGTGTGTATTTGAGTGTAAAACAAGCTCAGTGGCTGCAGGTGTGAAAGTAGCCCAGGCTGTGAACTCCACACACTCCCTCATCCTCTCTCACTTCCTCTCCCGCTCATTTCTTTCTCTTTTTCTCTGATTTGTTTTTTACACTGCTGCACTCTACTCATTTGCATCTGCTCCTGACACCCTTGTACCAGTCACAAGCAGACACACATACCCTCTTTCTCTCCCTCACACACACACACATATTAAAACTACTATCGTCATTCACAACTTGTCCCCTCTCTGGAGTGTGATGTGGAAGAAAGTCATGGTACAACATGTGTAAACTGGTGGAAAAGAGAGGTTTCTGTCGGAATATTGTGTGAATATTTATTTTTCAAAAGTTCTGTATCTTTCCGTGGCTTTCCTTTGTCTTTTATTTTGTCTGCTTGGGGGGCTGGGAAACATATGTTTGTATTTATACCAATGTGTTTACGGCACAGATTCAAGCATGGATGCATAAAGGAACTGATAATCAAATGTTTAATCCAATTAATTTATCCAAGCAGCAGAATGAGCTGAATATATCAGGCGGCTGTGGTCATGGAGCTGTGCTGTCGAGAGCGCTGCGATGAAGTTCAATTAAGACACAATATAATAATTATAAACTGACTCGAGAGACAAGGCAGGGTTCATTTCTCCGAGCGCCATTCTTCTGAGAAACAGCCTGTTTTCTTAATCACAGCTTATTCGATAAGTAGGCGCAGAGATTTGCCTCCAGCTTTGCCCACTGGCTTTTGTACGGTAAATGCACCAGCTCCTTTTTAAAGTGTTTTTCGACGCCACAAAACATTAATTTCTGCACAGTAACTCGAAATAACAGATGAAAAAAACAGTCTAATATATTATTTTAATACATTACAAAGCCTGTTTGTGCTACTGTGATGCTCAAACGCTTTGCAGACATGTAATTCTGGCAAGAAATGTATAACAGCTACTACAAAAATAAAGAATTCAGATGCTGCAACTGTAAGTCCTATTAAATAAAACGCGTTCTGGACAAGGAAGGAAGCAAATGAAGCTTTCTTTTGTTTTAATGTGCCATAATACAATCACAGTTAGAAACTATAGCTGTTGTAAGTTCCTCTAAAACACTTGATATGGTTTAAGAAGAGTGCAGAACAATCCCAAGCATTTGCAAGTCACAGGTCAGGCTAATTATGTCTTCTCATGAAAAATAAGCCTGACCCCGCACAACTCATACAATCACACATTGATTTTCTAAAGAGAGCGTGTTTAATAAATTTTGCTACAGTAGCAGGACCAGGTGGTCAATCATTGTCCCATTCTCAAAGCCCTTGATGAGCACTGAGAAAGATCACAGAAATAATACATCATTGTTCTGTCTAATTACAGCATGTCACAGACAAGAGCGGATTTGCATTTTAAACAAGCACTTGTTCTGATTGAGGAACAATTGCTATATATTTCATTAAATTGTGAGCCATGCAGAGGGCAGCACACTCCCTCCAAACAGCGTGGGGAGAGAAAAATCCACAAAGCATCCAGTTTTACTCAAACATGTTCCATCGGCAATTCAAGATATTCTTTAAAATATGTTTGTTTGTTTTCATTTCTTTTACACTTATGCATACTTTAGTGATATTTTTCCTCCCACCAACGATTAATTTAATCTCGCAGCCTTCTTCAAGGTCTTTTTTCTATCCCCCCACTCCCAGTTCAAGCAGAAATGAGAGAGGGTCTGAGGAGAAAGGGGAGAGGAAGAAGAACTAAAACAAGATGCTAGAATCAAATACGCTTTAACAGTTTTTGACTGCTTTTGCACTATTTTCTTAGAGTGGATTTGAAGCAGGGCTGGGCTGCTTCCTGAATATCTTACAGCCTCCTCAGTGTCTTTATCTACAATTCCACTTATTTACAGATCACTGGAGGAACATCTGCTCCAACACTTGCCCCAAATCTAAGAAGTGATGTTTTGCAATATACCATTTAATTTTTAATGCTGAAATTCAGTTCTCCTTCAAAACAGAAGAACTTTCATAGATAAGCTGCTTTTGATGACAACTAAACAACATCCAATAGCCTGGAAATATACTGAAATTCAAGGGATAAACAAAACTGTGGCAAACAAACAACTACAGTAATGATAAACACTGCAAAAGTTGACAATATCACTGCAACATAAAAGTAGCGGCACAATTTTTATCTTCATTATAAACAAGTCTGAATGCAGCTCATCAAAAGAGATGAGTCACAATGTGTCAGAGAATGCACAACAAATAGCTTCAAGGGATGAAAAGTGTCTTGTTTTAGTTCTGCAGAGACGAAGAACAAGGAAAGGGTCACGGATGATCCGGTATGATCAGAATCCAGCCAAAAAAGACCAAAAAACTTCTTGTACATAAACTTCAACTGCGGACTCCAAACACCTGCTTCACAAAGAGGTTCAGAGCAGCCATCTCGCACAATTACTCTGAAGTAGATGCTTCTATTGTCGCTGATCCATTCTGTTCCCCTGACAGGCTCAGGGAAGTTGTGATGCACCTGCATCTGTTCATCTGTACAGCGCTACGGGCTGGCCTCATGCCAGCACTCCCCACTTCAGCTACCGCCAAATACTACACATATTTGATTTGCAATACAGCATAATAGGCCATCAGCTTAATTATTACTGAGGAGTTATCATCCCGAACCTTTCTGCACAGAATTGCAGGAACGGGAAAGAATGGCTCATAATACCGACATTTGCATGTGGCTCAACAACAATGTCGTTTTTCTGCAGCTCAGTGCGAACACACAAAAATGTTCTTGTTTTTTGTTTTGTTTTTCATACCCATTATATTTGTGAATGCAAGCGAGGAAAGAGACTGGAAGGATCACAACAGTTTATAGTTTGACAGAAATGTTCACATTGTGTCAGTGAGGAGCTGCACTGGGACTTCACATCAATGTTCTTCACCAGGCATTCATTGCAATATGCTGCAGTGAATATTACCACTGTACTAATAAATATTAGCATTGGTGTACATATAGGGTACTTTATAGCTGTGATTACTATCTTTGTTTTGTTATCTGGTTGTTTGCTTTAACTAACTAAACTAAAATTGTAAGCTGATTGAAATTGGCTTGCAAATTTGAAAATCAAAATTAAGAGCAGTATTGACTTAAAAAGTAAAATAAAACGATGGTTAGTGCATTAAACCAATGATCTGAAATATAAGAACCAATGGTTGATAGTCTTACAAAGGAATAGCTTTCTGCACCAGAAAAAAATAGTTTAAGCTGAATGTTGAATTGAATCTTGGATTTGGAAAATCGTGAGATTTCAGTTAAATATAGAAAACAATAGAGCTGGGCAAGATGACCAAAATCTTCTATCCCAGTATGGGCCATTTCCACTGTTTTTTTCAGCATTGCAATATAAATGTAAAAATGTAAATTTATCATTGACATTTTCTAGCTTGCTGAATCATCTCTGCTTCTCTTATTCAGTAAACGTGTAGGCGTAGGGCAGGATTTTGACTCATTATCTTTTACTCAGTGGAGTCAGTGCAGTTACTGTTTTACAGATTTCAGTTGTCCAAATGACTGATTCTGTCACTGTCTGACTGCAAATTGTTTATTAGAAAACAGAAAAAAGTATTTGTTTTGTGTGTACAAAGATTGATATTTCATGCCATGCAACATTCATTTGTCAATTTTATTTACTTTTGCCGATATGACATATTTTAGTGTCAGGAAAATATTTCTTAGAATATAATATTTTATAATGCATGTTGGAAACATAATAAACTTAATAATAAACTTAATTCTGATGATGTAAACTCATTAAGAAAACATTCTGAACATTTCCAGACAGTTACTGACTTATTACATTATTTGATGCATTAAATATACTGCAGTTAACACACTTTGCTGCAGATTAAACTGAACACTGTGTATGGTATAGTAACCTACTTTTCAGACAGTTCAGCAGTCAGATCTAATGTTATTGTACGGTGTGAGTCAGGAGTTACACCCTGGCCAAACTGAAACAGTGAATAACGTCTTTACACTGCAGCCTGCCAAGCATGTATGGGACTGTTTGTATTGGATGCAGGTCATGGAACTGATTTCATAACAACACACGCTCTGTGTGCTGCACAGTGCACTGTTTCTTCTGCTCAAAGTGAGCATCGCGTTCACTTTGACTACAATATAAAAATGTTTAACCATTAGGCAGCAATTATATTTACACCAGAATATCTTTAGACTGTGATGTGTTAATACAAAAAACTATTCAACACGCTCCAGAAAAATGGTACCATGAGCCTTGTCACTGATGTTCAGAAGTATTTTTTAAAGTTGTGAGTAGTCTGGTGAGCCTTCTTATGACAGGAAATACAAGGCTTTTACTGTCATTTAAAAGATTTTTAACCCCTTACTTATTTCTGCAACCATTCGTTGAAAAAAGGCTGAAATATGTTTGTTGCTTTGAATAATGAGTAGTTTTGTTCATGTCAGCAAACAGTGGGGTATTCTTCTGCAGAAATGGGCTTTTGCATTTGTGCATGTTCCTGTGCAACAGAGCATTTCAGATCCCAGAGATCTTTCCATCTGCGTCTGCCGTGTGAGATCTAAGCACAGAGAACAAGTCAGCCCCTTCCCACTGTACCTGCCCCTGCCTGGCCTTCTCACTTGTTTGAGTTGGCACAGCTCGTACACTATATCATTCATAGTTATGCTGCTCTCTGACTGTAGTTGTGTAGAGGAAAACTAGTGAAAATAATGTGTAAAGAAAACTGGAAGATTTAACCTGATGGATGGTAAATTAAATATAATGTTAAGTTGTAATTTACAGACTATCATGAGCTTTAGCCCACAAAGCATTTTTGTTGGGTTTACTTCAAACACTGATGTTGGTAGTGTTTTCCTGAGCATGATCACAGATATGCTTCTCAAAATTAGTTGTCAGTTGTCTGTTGCATACTTGACAGTCCACTTACTTTTTCATTTATATTTGTGATGTATAATTTTAAACCTTACTTACTCCTGATACACTCATTTATAGGAATGTAACAATACTTTGCGCGACAGTGATGCAAATATGTGACACATCAGATCGGTGAGACTCTACTGCTGACTTTTTACGTCCCAGGTCATTTATGTCAGTAGCTGTATCAAGTTTACAATCTCGTTGTTGAGCGGCTGTTGTCAGCAACAAGATCTCCAACCTAAAGGACAGAATAGACCGTTGTTGATGCCACCTATAAACCACCCATTTTGTCAAAATGACACACAGCAGAGCGTTCTAAAATGACATGTCATTTTACATACACGTACAGTCTGCAGTTGTAAAAAGGCTGCAGTTTCTGTGAATTTAGGCTACAAAACCACTGACCTAAGTCGAGGACAAAAACCATTTAAAAAGTAAATAAATGTACTTAAATGCCAGCAGTGAAGCAGTTACAAGGGTGATGTGACTACCGTAAGTTCTGTAAAAATGTGATTCACAAACCGTAAGCCAAGGAAGTTACGCAAAAAACCTGTTACATAAATAATGGTTTACTTTTGTTTTCACATAGTACATGAACCCCGTTCTCCTGGGAGAAAGTTATGTTTGTTCGACCCATCCAGCTCCCCTACCTTCTGCCCCAAATATGACATCCACCATTTAAACTCTGCATCACCTTTAATCACTACGACTGTTCCAGCAAGAAGGTGGTGGAGGACAGTCTAAAACGTGAATATGACTCGTATTTAGCTGCCTGTACAAATATTTTTGAGGGGAGACCAGTCTCCATCAGTGTCACAGCCAGGACACGCCACAACTATGTGTTGCAGTTCAGTCAGAAACTGAAAAAGGTGAAAAGATAACCGACGAGGCAAAACCAGTGTGCTTTCTGAATGTCCAGACATCTCAGCTTCTGCCTAAAAATGTAGATATTCCTTTAAAAAAACATGTATATTCCCAAGCTAGGAACACAGGCCAAGCCTTTTGTTTAATTGAAGAGATTTTTATGTGGATATTAATTTATTTATTTAGTTTTTCTGTTATTCAAGACAAAAGATATTTTCAGCTTCACTTTAAGAAAAAAGGAACAAAAAAGTATACTCTACATCAGAAATATATAACGATTAGAAAATTTGTGAGAAAATATATTTAAGAGATTTTTTGTCTGGCATGCATAAGATTCTTTCTCACTCAGAATTTGTCCTCAATCTGAAAAAAAGGAGAATTTGTATTGTGAATTGTCTCTAATTGTGAGTTGAGTGTATCATTATATCCCTGCTGATTTATTCTTCCTCTATCTGTCTTTCATGCCACGGACATGAAAGAAACACTGGGGGTTCATTGCTGCAACAGAGTTGAATTATGATACTGTCTACACATACCTTAAAAAATATACTTTAAGATTAACGACTATGTGACATATTACTATAAATTACTGGGAGGTTATTTACACGGCTGTAAAGAAGTCAGTGCTACACATGAGCGTTTGAGTGAGATCAACAAAATGTGACATTGTTACACTGCTGCAGTAATTCAGCCTCAGTGAGCTGCAGACTACTGTAGCACTTTGACAGAAAACAAAAGTATCAAAAGCAGTTTAAGTTTGTATAAAAGTAGAAACATTCAGTACTTAAATAACACGGACTGAGAAAGTTCAGCTCAGAGAAACACACACACACACTTGCATATAAACATACAGTGCTTTGTAAAGGCTGCCTCTCTCCAGTTTCTCAATGAATACACATCAGCAGTCTTGCCCACTCTTTGGCTGTGAGTGATGTCATTGTCAACTACCCCTCGTTGCTGTGACAGCTCCTAATCACACCTCTTGTGTTGTGGAGACTAGCCATTCAACATGGCAACAACACTGCTTCTTCTAGCTGTCAATCACTGTCAGTGGGTGATACTTTCCCCGGGGTGTGGTTGTCCATCAGAGCAGGGCTGGTCACCGTGTTCACATGTGTCCCATCAACCTTTTTTAGATTGATACCATACAAGCCTGACTGGCCCTTCAGCTTCTCCTATTTTTTCCTCTCTGCAGTTCAGCTCCATCAGACGAGGCTGCTGGCCTTGTATTGACAATGCAACAACATGATTCAAACAAAAACCCCAAGTCTTTCTACTTTCTCTTTTTTCAGAAAGTGGGATCAATATATTGCGCAGCAGAAGTTGCTCCCACAAAGGCAAGAATATGTAAACTTTTGTTTTACACTCTCTGTCTTTGGAAAAAACTTCAAATAGAGGATACATCAAACAGAGAACCAGAACACTTTGATCTCACTCTGAATGCAATGAAGTTACGTTGCATTAAAATTTAAGAACTGGACTTGAAAATAGAATACTGTAGAGAAACCTGTATAGTAAAGAGACCTGTGTATTGAAAAGAATATTGTACAGTACTTTTGGAGAGGGCAAACTTCAATAAAACCCATGTATCTATAGATGATAAACTGAAGGCATTTGACTGACAGACTTGTGTGATGCAGTATGGACACGGTTTAATTGGTCTTCATGGCTAAATCACTGTTTAAAAAGGCCTCATGCACTCTGAGTGTAGAGTAGGGCTGCAGGATTTGGAAATATATCTGATTTATAGTAGTAAGTGCGCTTCATTTGGCTGAAATTGCAATTGTAATATTTTTCATGACACTGGAGGAAATGATCATTTTAGATCTTGATTTTTTAAAACTAATTTTAGAGGGGAAAAATTCACAAATTGGCCATGTGGCACTAGATAAAATTATTGTTTTTTTAGCTGTAAAGAAAATTGACCTTTTTCTGTGTTGATTGTACACTGATATGACTATGAAGACTCAAAAGTACTCCTTTCTTGAACAAATAACCTCAAAAATTCAAAATGATCTTCAAAAATCTTCAAAATGATTTACAAATACATTGTCAACCAAGTCTACAAAGGAAATTTGGTAAAATTAATGAAACTAAAAAGAATTAAATAATAATTAATTAAATAAATAAATGAAAACACCATTTCAAATCACCTTTACATGAAAGGATCCAGAGAAGCAATAGAAGCAACAATGTTCTTACCTCTGCTGTTTGCAGCAGGCATCAATATGTGCTGACAAATGACCATGGCAGGCAAGACAGTATAATTTACCACTGATTAAACAGCAGGGCTCTTAACAGAGAGCCAGGGTTCATACAGTTAACACAACTCATCTTTATGCAAGCATATTTTATTACCTTACACGGGTGGCATGCCCCAGCTGCAAACACAAGTAAATACAGCTCCTTGTTCTGTCAAAGTGATGTAGCATATACTGCAATGATCATAACAAAACACAACAAGGAAATCTGCAGGGAAGTGAAGATACTAAAGATAATATAGGACTGGATGGCGACGTTATTTATCCTGGAGTGTAAATCAATCAGCAAACGGCAAAGACACGATAAACTACTTGCGAAAATACTATAACAAAAAAGAAATACCTCTTAAAATATAGCTCAATCTCCCCAACTTTATTTAATTTCTTCATTTTTATTCACATTTTGCACTTAATGCATTGCATTGTGATGACTGTTAAGGCGACAATGTGTATTAAAAATATTAAATTTTTCAGTTTTTTTCCGTGTTTACCTACTTTACTATTCTTTTTATAGTTTACTGGTTCAAAAACACTATGTTTCTGTAAACATAATGATATGTGTGATATGTAAATTAATTTCTCTTATAATAAATAAACAGATAAATTAGAAATAGTGTTCCTCTGCTCTTGCGTACATACAACTTCTAAGGTGAAAGGCAGGACAGGCAGACTGACTGTATGAAGTTTACAGTTACAGCTGTTAACATATTTGAAAATTATTAAGTTTAGAGGTGGGTCTATATTTGGGGTGGGGATCTTTTCCATTAGGGGGTGATTAAATAATGATAAGCTTGTGAATATTTACTGTGATATTACAGTGAATGTAGCGTGTGACCCACTTTAGACTTTCACATCTGAAAAGGATAAACCCTTTGATAATTCTTTGACTGCAGACACTATTTGACAGTCAGTTTTGGGTAATGAAATATGCTTCTCCCCTGTTTTTCCCCCTCCTATGTTAGTTTCTGTTGCTTGTGTTCGGCCAGCGATGTGCAATCTGAAGTAAATGTGACTGAGTGATGTGTCATATAATCTCTTGGACATATCTAGCGGACGTTATTCCAGGAGAGGATATGGGGGCTGCCTCATGAAACATTTATCTGGGAAGAGTAGCACAGCGATGGCGGAGAGATGGAGTGACAGAATGGAATGAGGTAGAAACGGGAGAATAACAAGGAAAGTGTTTGTATGTGCGTCTGTCCCTGTTTCTGTCTCATCCCGTTTGCCGGGTAAAGGTAGAGACACTATAAAAAAACATACGTATTTTTGTCACCGCAGACCCAATTTACATTGAAAATGAACAATCCCATAACCAGTGGACAAGTACATACATCAACAGATGATACAAACGTACACATGCACACACAGTTAAACACACTCTGAGAGCTTAGAGAGGCTTTGAGCGTGATAACTCCTAACAAAAACCCTGAGGCTGAGCTCTGACACAAAGCTTATAATCTGGCCAAGTGTTCCAGCGGCCGAGCTTTAGCTACATCACTGAGCAGCAAATGGAGCTCTGGATATATTCTGTTCAACAGTCACTTATTTCATCCTTAAGAAGAGGTCTTTATATTTCATCTAATGCACTATACAATCTACTGTAGGCCTGATCATATGAAAAAAAGAGAAAGATATCCTGTTAGGTTAAAATAGATTCAATCCTGCTGACCTCTGTCAGAAACTTTACAAATAAAAGAGACATGAGGAAGTTATTGATATACCTTACAGGACAGAGCACATGATAATGATAATGATAATGATAGGGATAATCACATTGTGAATCCCAATATGCAAGAATTTTGATGATTTATTATCTTTAATTGGGCAAAAAAACAAACAAATTAGCTGGTTCCAGTTTCTCACATGTAAGGAATTTCAGATTTTTTATAATAATAATAATGATAATACTATAATAATAGTATTAGTAATGAGAAACAATATGATTAGTAAAACATAATTCAATTTGTTCCTTTGTTCCTGTTTTCTAATTTACACAAACTAATAAAAATGTTGGGTTGTTCCTCGGCAGTCCCCAGGTGGTGAAGAAGAACTGTAGAATCGGATATACAGCGATGTATAAAAGACAGAAGATATTATTAACTTACCATTGAAATATTGATTTTTATTATTATTTGCATATATTTTGTCCAATATGCCTAATAATAAAGGTTAAAGAAAGAATCTAAGAGAGAATCTCTTTCTAAAATCTGCATTTTGGGTCTTAATTTTCTCTTGGCTATTGTTAGTGCTTGTCCAGGACCTTGAAATAAACGACTGCGGGCAAAGGATCATGGGAAATTTGCTCCTGCTCCCAGCAGCTCTTGGTTGTGCTTGGCTGGCCTGGCGCTGGATCTTCAGATGCTGACAGACACCAGAGCCTAGTGGGAGCCTGGTGGAGTGGCCTCTCTCAGAAGGAGGAAAGCTGCTCCCACCCAGACAAGGTCATGCTGGCCTCTTGTCATTACCCTCTGAACAGACAGGGGGAAAAGCATTCCTATCCACTGGCCATTAGTGCCAGGCAGAGACCAATTACCACCAGGCAAAGGGCAAACAGTAAGCGGACATGAATGAAGCCAGACGGGTCAAAGTGGTCATACATAGCAAAGGTCAGTGTTGTCATAATTTCAGACAAGTTAAAGTTGTAAATAGCTCCCCAGATAAGAGCAAGAAGGGTTAAATTAAGTACATGTTTCCTGAGTGCAATAATGCTGTCCATTAGGGGTCTTTGCTGCTGGAGAGGAGCATTATTCCCATTATCTCAACTGTCTTTCTCTAATCTCTTTAGCAAAATCATTTGCATCAGCGATTTATCATACACTAATGAATAGCAGATCAATAGAGGCTTTTATTATCAGCAGATAAGGTTGATATTCTCCTTGAATTCACAACACAGCCATTGCTTATTGCTATTAACATTCTGAATGACTCAAAAGTATCCTTTACCACGGCTTCAGTGACAGCAGCAGCTACCGTTGCCAACACATTTATATCAGGCGCTCCCCGGAGTACACTGAGACACAGGAAGTTGTGCAGAGCCGCTGTACAGTGCGTGCTCTTTACATGGAGCAGTTACAGCTCGCGAAAGCTTTCCTGTGTCATGTACCAGTGTACTTGTAGTTTTCTCGCAATTTAGAAAAATAAAACGTGTACGTTTTGACATGCAGCACTTAGGTCCATTGAGGCAGCAAATACACTACTACATACAGGGCACGATGGAAACATTGGCAACCATTTTTTCAATCACTTTTAACATAATATAAATAAAAGTATTGATAGCAGACAGCCATGGGTGGACAGTCACAAGGTATTATTACTTGATAATCATCCATAAGAAAATATTTTTAGTGTCTGTACTTCAGAGTATTTGTTTTTTGGAAACTTATGACTTTTCCCTTTAATTTCTAAAGACGATAGATCCTACCCTGTGTAGGATTGGGTACCCAAACCGACTATTAAACAGGCCCTAAACAAGTAAATATCGATAAATCCTCATCATTAAGATATGCCTTTATTTTGAAATTCGCACGTCATTTTTATTTAAAAAAGAGATTGTTTTTCATTTAAATGTCTGGAGACCATAGGCAGTGATAAAACGGTCACACATTTTACGTTTTAGTTGCTTATTATGAGTTGGTATAAATATAAAATGATATAACTGTGATACATGAGCAGACTATATCGTCCAATATTAGTTGCAAGCCCCTGAATTGAATCAAATTGAAATTGAGTGCTGGCAGACTTTGTGATAGCACCAAATATCTTAAAGTTGTCCAAAGAATCGATGAAATATCGTATTGTGATGAAACTTGAGATTTACGCCCACAGTTGTGACTGAAAGGTTACTGGGTTTGCAGGATGTTCTGCATGTCTTTGTCACTCTTTAGTCACATCAATAGTCATTGATTTCAAAGTCTTTTTTTTTTCAACAATATGTTTATTATATGTATCAGACATCTTGTCCACATGCATCCTTGTACATGCTCTGCACACACTTATCATTTGTTCTTGCAGACCAGAGACCAAAGATCAAGGACCCACTGCATAAAACTCAGTGTAGGTTTGAGTCTAAAACTCTGTTTTCACAAAAGCAGCATGCACTCTTACTCAAATTGATAAGGCTTTGCATAGTCCTGTAAATTCATCTTGATAAATACATGGGATGGTGATTATATACACACTGATATCTAATCCCACTTATCCATAAAAGGCCATAGACACACACTTAGTGTAAGACCATTACTGGCAGTTCTG
>CAFUXE010000018.1:275117-294327 GCA_903364295.1 Serranus cabrilla | reverse complement strand
AGACATGTAAAGCACTCAACAAACATCACAAAGGTCATCATTACGTTGAGATGTATACCTCTTATGAGATATTTACAAAGCACCTCACAGTAAAGGATAAACTGCAGAATAATGGAAGGAATGGGCTCTATGCTCATTACCTTTATGTTACATCTCTTGAAGTCAATTAGACTGTTAACAGCCAGGAGCAAAGATCCATCCAATTCACAAAAGTAGAGCAATCACTTACAAATGTTGTTCTTGCATTTTTCTTTTTATTTCATCAACAGTTCAACTAGAACCGCTTCAAGTGGACGACTATTTTCTGTTAATTCGAAGAAAAATGTAGTATAAAACAATTTGTGTGTGCTTGCCCGACTAATTTGTGAGACAGAGAGAAAATAAAGAGGGAAATAAAATGGTCAAATGCAAAACACCAACAAATAATAAGTTATAAATTAAATTAATAAAAAAAATGAATACATTAATAATAAGAAAATGATAATACATTTTTAATTAAATATATACATTATACATATAATTGTAAATAATATATAAAATACACGTTTGAAAAGCATATTATAAGGCAAGTCAATTTTGTTTATGAAGCCCAATATCACAAATCACAAGATTTGCCTAAAGGGGCTTTACAGCATACAGCGTCTTCTGCCCTTAGGCCCTCACTTCAGATAAGGAAAAATCCCAAAAAACACTTTCATGGGGGAAAAAATGAAAGAAACACACAATAAAATAATAAACATTTGGCTAATTTTGACTAAAACTTAAAAAAATAATGGGAATAACTGCACATTAGATGTCCCCTTTCAGCTTATGCTTCATTTCCACTTCACCATACCATGTACTGAACAACCCCATATTAAAGAATGTTCTGGAGTAAGCATACACTTAGTTATGTGTGTGATTTTTACATCTGGCCTGCCTGGTTTGATGTCCGCCCCTGTCAGTTTAAACAGAGGGAGATTATCTACTAGAAAGAGAGACCAAATTCCACGAATCTGTCATCTTTCTGCATCTGCTAAATGTTCATCCCCTCCTTGGTGTTAGATGTGTAACTAGAAATCTTCACACACCTCCTCCCACTCTGCACTTTCATGCCACACAGGGGTGATCAGCTGGAGGAAATCAAGCCCCTCTCTAAATTTCCTCTCAACTGATTAAGATAAACTGCTTTTCAGCCATGGTTACCCCCCCAACCAATCAATTAAAGTAATCAATTAAAGGCCTGCCGGCTGAGCCTTTGGTAATTGAGGGTTGAATAAACACAGGCTGCTGATACTGATGATAAAGCCGTAACAAAACCATGGGCATAAAAAGGGCTTGAAAAATGTAATTTCTGGGATTTTAGTAAGTCTCAATTGTGCGATATCTAAGCAAAGCCTGGGTTAGTTATTTATTTCATTTCAGACCCAGCGCAGTCCTGGCTGTTTATCCCGCGCTGCCAGAGACTCTGCCCTAGGACGTTAAATATTGAATAAAATCATCAGCCAGGCCTTTCCAATTGGCTGTGGCTACTATTTGAAAAAAGTGCCAGTCGAATTCAAACATGGCACTGTGTTCCAGCATGTCCTCCAGTGAAAACAAATCCTCAGAGGAGGGTGAAAGAGACTCTTTGGGCAGGCTTGGCCTCTTCACTGCTGGCTTCAGGTCCAAGAGGTGAGGAGGCTGTCTGCTTCAGGGATCCTAAAATATAGCCACACAGGTCTGCCTGACTGAGGCGCATTCACTTAAATATGCATGTTGTCTGTCTTCTATTTAGAAATTTAGATTACATTTTGATTCACAGACATGGCAAAATTGGCTTGATATAGAACTGAATTATCATCAAAAGACAAGTTAGAGAATCGTTGAAACTCTTTACAGTTTTTCTAGCCGCTTTAATGGTCTAGTGAACTTTTGAAGGGTTTTTTTTACAAACAGTTTTCTGGCTTCTAACAAGCATGTTGTCCATTTGGTTTGAATCAGTCTGATTTTGTTTAAGGTGACTATAAGTCGTAAACACACAGGCTCCTCCTCCTCTGCTGTCCTGCTTTGTAAACTGCTTTTTACTAGAGAGTAGAGACATGAGAGACAGGGTGACAGGTCCTTGTTTAAGATTTGTGTGACCCTGCGTCTTTACGAGGTCACAGTGTGCATGTTTGTGCGCTGTCGGATGTATTAACTGGCTGTTTGGGAAGTCAGCTTCCATGTTTTGGTGACTCACAGCACAACATATGTGCTGGACTCTGAGGAAAAGTGAAGTTCAGGCATTTTTTCACTTTGTTTGTGGATTACAAAAATTTCTGTGATCGTTTAGACCCTGTTTAAAATGTGACCATGGTTGCAAATACAGACTTGTAAGAAATGAAAGAAATATTCCACAATTCCACCAAATCACTATCATCGTCAATCTTTAAGAAGAGGATAAATACCAAGTTCTTTTGTGATCAACTGCACAGTAGATCAACATGGATGATGGGAAATGAAAGAAAAAAAGAAGGGAAAAAAGTACTTACTCATGTATTATCTTCTGACTGGATCTTTGCTTGTGTTGAATGAACTCTGATATGTACCTCACTTTGGATAAATTGTAACAAAGAACAGACTGATCTCCCTTCAAAATATATAAAATATCAATATAGGGAGTTTGTACAGGCAGCAAAATACAACTATTATTTACAATGTAGACTGTCCCCCCCCCCCACTTTGCTGATGTAGTAGGAGTAGTGATTGAGGGCGATGTGGAGTTTATATGACAGATGTCACACTCGGGGTGGGAGGGAGCAGAGGTTTACTTACATTTTTTATGTAACTTCCGGGGGTCACGTTTTGTGAATCACTTTTTATTTTACGTTACTTACGTTTTTACGTTACTTACGTTTTTACATAACTTAAGGGACTTCCACGTCTCCCTGTTTGTTTGTGAATCACATTTTTTATTTTACGTAACTTACATTATTTTCTGTAACTTCTGCGGCTCATGTCACTTTCGTAACTACCTCACTTCCGACATTTACACATTTATACATTTATAAGTGTCTGTTATAACGTCTTACATGGAGGTTTTTCCCCCCTAAACCTCAGTCAGTGGTTTTATAGCATAAATTCACAGAAACTGCAGCCTTTTTTTACAACCGTTAACCGGACGTGTATGTCTAATGACGTGTGTGCTTTTTTTAGAGCACTCCGCTGTACCGCAAGCCACTTTTGACAAACGCTCATATGGGTCGTTATGTGGGGTATTGACAAATGGTCTATTCTGTCGTTTAGGCTGGAGATCTTGTCGCAAAGAAATAGGAAGAAAAACTAAAGGACATAAAGATATTAGATGGGGCTGGGTGATATGATAGTATATACTGTGCGATGGTTGTAATGTGTCAGTCGGTAGAGATTTAGCTCTAACATTTGCACTATGGTTTTATTTAAGAATGGGAAAAGAATGACATTCCCTGTGCAGCCGCTCATTGGGTTAGCAAAACATTTTTTCTTACATTCTTACAGTTGCTGACTGTCATTTTTCTTTTACTTTATTAAGAATATTTTAAGTCACCGTTTGCCCCACTGGCATTATTCTTGTGCGATCTTGTAATGTTGCGAATCCACGTGTTTTGGCACGTTTTGTGGAGGAAAGCAAAGTTGTAAATACGGAGCAAGAGTAAGCATCCTGTTCACCTGGAGATCTTTAACACCTCATATTAGATTTCACAAGAATCTGAAAGCTTTAGTTTAGAAAGAATTTCTGTTCTCAATGTTTTGTTTGTAACTCAATCATTGTCTCATGTGAGGCAGCTGTTTCTGTTTGTATGGTACTTCCAAATCAAAGAAGAAAATAATCAAATTGAGTAAATTAAAATATGGTCATTTTAAATGTACAAAACAATTGCTGTAACATAATATATACTACTATAACCGTAATATAAAATTATATATACAATGATAGAAGATTTTGGCCATATTGCCCACCTTAAATTAGACATATAGAAATCTTTTAAAACCTGCTCTCCCTCTACAAATCAGAGGAATCAGTCTCCTTCTCCTCTAAGGTGTGAACAACAGTTGCACTGTATGTATGCACTGTACTTGGAGCATGGAGGAGAGTGCTATGCCTGCTCCAGCTCATTATCTAACAGCCACATAACATAATTTAACATTTCCTTTGTGTTCAGGGACACCACGGCAATTAGCTAACAAGTGGGTCATCCATTAACCAGGCCCATGGCCCTGGGAGAGATATAAGCCTCCAGGGCAACACTCAACAATTCTCTGTAATAGAATGGCTAAGAGAGAGAGTCCATTAGTAAACATTTAGGAAATCAGTGAGAAGGCAGGTCTCCGTGGGTAATTATATTACTGATTATTTACAACAAATACACTCTGCTCTTTATTTGCTCTCCTTCCTTTATCTTTTTTGTGATGCTGTTTGTTCTTCTAACATTTGCAGGTTCACGTTAACGAACCAGGAGGTCATAAATAAAAGTTTGTTGCCTCTCAGATTCAGGGTGATGCTGTAGAAGCCCCTGAGCCTGCAGACAATTTTAACTGAAACGCAGGATTCTCGCCTCCACTTTTTGAATGACATAAATAATGAAAGTCTGTTGATTTTCCAGAGATTGCAATTATATGATCATGCAGTGAGAGGATTGAGACCGCTCTATTGAGGAGCCCACCTCGGAGCCGAAAAGACTGGTGGATGCTTCCTGCTATTGACGTCCTCCTTAACTGCGATTCCACTCTCTCAGCCCCAAACTGCGAATATACACAAAGAATAGGCTGCACTGTTGGACTGATCTCAACAGGCATGAAGAAGTATGGACACCCCTTTGAAATAGTTTACTTCAAAATAAATACTTAATCCAGCGTGCTTTTTCTGATGAAATAATTCATTGAACACACTAACATTTGTAATAGCTAACCAGCCCCTCACAACGGTGTTAGAGTAAGACTCAAGGTTGATCAATAGAGGCCTTAGGGGTTTTATTTTCTGTTCCTTGATCAAGGCTGTCAGATTAGTATAGGTACAGTGTAAATAGGACTGCTCCTTGAGCATAGGCGGCGGCTCTGCAGCACAGGTTGGAGCATCGCTCCCTCATTAATATGATTAGGAAAACAGCCTTCGGGCAGTGAGGATGCAGAGCAGCCCACACCGAGACTCAGTGGATACCAACAACAGTACAGAGGCACAATGGCAGAGTGTCAGTGTGTTTTTTCTTGCCCCCTTTTTTTCTCTGCAAATCAACTAATCTGAACAGACTGAATAAACAGTGCACAAAAAGACATTTCTGTGACCATGACCCAGAGTGAGATTCCTTTTAAAGGATTAATTGTTTGCTCGTTTGTGGTGAAATTTAATAACACGAAGGATTTGTGCATCCTGGAATCTAGCAAATTCATATTTTAGAGAAGTTATTGATTTTTTTTATTTTGTTCACCGTATTGTCTAATTAGCTTTGTCCTTTGTCTCTGAAAAATAGTCCTCTTTCTGTCTCCATATATCGCCCGCTCACTCGCTAAGCCAGTCTCTTTCACAGGATTCACTAAAATCTTACACGTTGTGAAGCCTGTGTCACATCAGTTTCAGGGTGTGAGAGGTGGAAACGAGGGACATTTTCTCCCAGTTCTGAAGTGTAGATGTTGTTTTTCATTTGCTTCATTAATTTTTTAGAAATAAGCACATTTGTATGGGGTGTGTTTTTTTTTTAAGGTTAGGGGGTGAATAAAGTGAAATATGAGTGATAATGTAATTGATTAGTGGTAGTGATGCTTCATTTCTCATCTGATTTGCAATCCATTTAGTTTTGGAAATCACCAGACAAGGTTTTTTTCTTTTTTTTCTTTTTTTTTCACAGTGGCTGTCATCAAGTGAGTAATTATCATTGGTCTGTGTGTCATAAGCCAGGAAGGATAGTGACACTTCCACTGATCTATTTATCTTTTAGTGCCTGTGACATCTCCCCTCTTCGCTTCGGAAACAGGTTGTCACCTCCTCAATCCCACAGACCGACAACACAAGTGTTATTACTATGTGTTCCATATTCAGCAAAATAGGTGAAAGTGAGATCGGGCTTTAGTGCTAATAATTATCATAAGGACAATCTCGATGATGATAATAAACGATATACTATGGGGATAAAATTAAAATTTTTTATATAGGCTTGCATAGAAATAATCCAGTTTCTCTAAAGAGTTGTGGTATCTCTCAATAATTGTACTTGCATTGCAGTATTTCTGGCTGCTGGCAATGTTGATTTTGATTGCAAGTTTATTTTAATTTTTTAAAAATAGCTGAGTGAAAATGTCCAATGCATTTACACGATTTTCATTATCTTTTGGGATTTGAAACCCTCTTGTACAAAAGAATAATTACAATAAGCTTTCTTTTTTTACCCAAACTAAGTTGCAATACAGCATCTTGTATGTCTGACAGAAAATGACACATTAATTTTCCTCCTTTTTGAATTAATTGAAAGTATTAAACTGCCCATTCTTAAATACTCTCTTTTGATGCAAGAGACAAATCAAGTTCTTTGTCTTTTAAAGTTCAGCTACCTTTGATTTAACAAGATGCACATAATTTTGAGCTGTACATAAGTCCAAGTTCCAAATTAAAAGGGCACTTCTGCAGAAGATGGAGTGAGAAGTGCACAGATGCTGTGGTTGGTCTCCTTATGTTTGCTTTAAGAGGCGTCTATCTGAAGACCTTGAGGTGCAGATGAGATCTGACTGTATGCGAGTGTTTGAGCTGATGGTTGTGTATCCAGTACCGCTGACTGCCAGTAGATGGTACTCTACTGTGGGGCTAAGCAGGAATATAGTAGTGTACACTGGTGGTGTGAAAAAAGGATGGGAGACTCTGAGCCGTCTTACCCACCACAAGGTCATTAGATAAAGCACCTTTAAGTTGATTCTTACAGAACTGCTACAGTTTGCCACCGTGCATGTCTGCTAAAGAATATGCATATATTATCAGCTTTAAAGGGTGCAAAGAGTCACAGCACAGATATAAGTTGAGAGGCAGTGTGTGTGGAGGTAGTCATGCCTGTCCAGTGTTGTGTGTAACGGACAGATGGCACGTGGCTGGCTCCCCGCATGGCCCTGTCTGCAGGAACGTTAGGTGGAGGTTACTTTGGTGGGTGATGGAGAAGCCAGATTACTCCTGTCAAAAAGCCGGCAACAATACAGCCCGGTGCTTTGTTTCCCCGTTTTCAAAGGCATTTGTTCTTTGATAAGGTACCGGAAACAGTTAGCGACATGCTGGTGGGAAACTATGGAAAAGAATACACTTTCTATCAATTGTGTTTTCCTTATCCCCTGGTGGCGTTTGCTGGGTGTGGGAATAGGCAGCATACTGGGCACTGCTGCTCTGAGATAGCATTCACAGACCAGAGCAGGAGAACGGGCTGCATTCAGCCTGGGGAACCAGGGGCCCGACGCTGCAGAATTGTACACAGGGATGGACAATGTACACTATCTTTGGTGTGGACACAAAGAACCAAGGAAAGATTTTATTGTAAGGTTTGGCAGGACTTGTTTCCACACTCGCTGCATCTTTCTTGCTTGCTCGGCCTCCTTATTTACAACCTGCCTTCTCGTTTCATCAGTGTCATTACGTATGTATTATTTTACCTTACACAACTCGTTTGCTAATGACAGATTAGTAGCTCCTTCTCTCTTCCTCTCTTCCTCACCCTCACTTATATACCCACACCTTTTCCTTCATATTCTCACTTTTTACTGACACACTTCACCTGCCAGCAGAGCCCAACTGTCTTCGTCTGCTATTGGCCCAATCACAGACGGTATCGATATGTACTTTTTCCAGAACACATAATGCAGAAAACCATGCTCGGGGGGGATTTAGAAATGGTGTTAGATTTTTTATTCAATTTAAATGTATTCTTTATGTAAATGTTCAGCAATTGACTGATATTGAATTCACAGTAAATCTGTTTATTTTGCCATTTATTTTTAGGTAATCCTTATTTTAATTTCTGGAATTGGTTGACAATGCAATACATGACATGTATAATATCTTTATACAAAGTTATTTGTCTCTGTGCTACATGTCAATAAATACAAAATGCACCCTATCAGAATCAGATTTATTTAATTTTATTTTTAATTAATATCTTGTCCTACAAATCATTGCATTCTGTTTTTATATGTTTTTCACAGTGTCCCACCTTTTGTTAAATAGGAGTTAAACCTTTGCAGAGTTATATTGGTGCAAATTGGTGCACAATCTGCATAGAAAGAGCAATAGTTTTAATTCCAGTTTAAAAATTCACAATACTGACTGCCATATCAGTAATCTAAGAATTTCCCTACATTAAAAGCGGTATCGGTCTCAAAAACACCACATCGGTCGGGCTCTACAACCATCCATCTCCTCTCCATGTGTGCAGTCTCTCTGCCTAATCTTTATCACTGAATTAGTCAAAATCTCTCTAATGTGTCTGTTAAAATGAAGACTTAATATCAAAAGACTTTTTTTAAATACTCACCCAATAGTACAAATTAACGTTTGTGTACCACACGCTCTGAAACGAGCAGCAAAACATTGTTGCGGATATTGATATAATTGTTTCTTGTTAATAATTGGCATTTCTGCATGCTGAATGTCTTCACTATTTGTGATCTATTTGTGCCAGAGCTCATCAGATGATGTGAAGGCTAAGCGTTTTTAATAGAAGCAGGACCCACTGCTGCCACCCACAGAGCCTCCACATTGCATTGGATAAATTAGTATTATGATTTTAAGGGATAAATAGCCGTTCCACCTAATTAATCCAGCACATCACAGGGGGATATGACACCATGAGCCCAATAGATCAAGGGCCACAGATCAAAGGCACCACCACTGTTAGAATCCTACACAGGCAAGAATAAGGTTTCTTGTTTATTTCTATGTACAGATAGACTGTGAACTAATGACTAAAGAATACAGCAATATACGCAAATTTGTTTATTGGTTGTTGACCGAATGATGTTGCATCGTTGGTCCACCAATAAGCATGCCTAATTAGGCAGTGGGGTTTCAAAACTCAAGACTGAAATTTTAATGCTTGTTGAAATTCCTTGTTTGGGAAAACATCATTCTGTCATTAGCATAATGTATGATTTAAAGTGTGTGCTTTGAATTAAACTACCGTTTGTTGTTCGGCTGCTGGTGATCAATATGTAAAATAAGATCTGATCAATATTTTAGAGATTTAAAAACTTTTTTTAATGATTTACACTCAAAGCTGGTAATGAATTGATTGTTTGGTCGGGTTTCTAACACAGTATTGAGGGTGATTTTGGTGAGGAAATTTGAAATAAAAAAGATCAGTAAAGTGAACAGTAAACAGTCAACTAGTCTGACAGAAAGAATATATTTACAGAGGACAGCTGTCATGAAATCAAGGTTTTCTTAAAATCCCTGGTGCCTGCATTTTTCTTTGGCTTGCTTTGTTGCTTTGTTAATTTGAATTCTTTGGGAAAATACTTAATAAAGCCAGACTATGTTTGTAAAGTTTTTTGTCTGTTAGATTTTTGTCCGTAAAACTGTTTAAGTCCAGGCTGTCTGTGTGCAGATGTTTTTATCTGATCATTTTTAATGATTCTCAGATCTCTGTGATATTTATTAATTGTTTAAGTTCCGTGTAGCTGCTATTCCTGGCCAGGTCTTTCTATAAAACAGATCTTTAACCTCAGTGGGACACACCTGGTTTAATAAAGGCTAAATAAAAATAAAAATAAAAAATTACACTGACAAGTAAATAAAATAAGTCATAACGGGACCTTATAAGGGATCCAGACCAGCAGTTGCTGTGACACCTTGTTATGGTTCCTGATATTCCGAGCCGTGCACACACTTTGGCCCGTCCTCAACCTGACATAAGAAAAGGAGCGAGCTGGGCCCTCTCTTTATTTAACACACTGGCTGTGCTCTAAAAAATGTCAGTGTTCTGCCAAGTTTACCACATATTCACTGTTTACTGATGGCTGTTACACATGTGGTTTTTGCATATGCTCTCCTCTCCCACTTAAATCATCTGCGGTCCCTGGGCTTTCTTTTGACATGTGCAGCGTTGGTGCTGCCATTGCAGCTTAAATTTTTCAAGCAAAGAAAAGGCATTTGTATGAAATAATAATGACCGTTTCAGACATTTATATTTTCCGCATCTGACTGTCATCTCTCCTTTTCTTTCTCTCTGTATCCACCACAATATCCCAAAGCCCCTGCACACATTTCCATCAGGATATTGTTTGTTTTAAGGGTGAAGTTATTTTATGCTTTTGCTTATTTTGGGGCACATGGTGATTTACAGCGACCGGGACATGACTACCAAAGCTTTATCCTGCACACCTCAATTCTCAGCATTCGCCTGATTCATAATGACGTGCTAACTAAAATCTAACCGCAGCCTTCAACAAAGCTGGTCTACGGACCTCTTCTCTCGGGGCTCGCTCCCTGGTGTTAGAGATCCTGGGTTGACTGGACTGACTGACTGACTTGGGACTACAGTCTTGTCTTCAATAATTCATACAACAGTATCAAGTGCTTCATTAATATACTATTACATGCCATATATATATATAAAAAACAAGACCTTATATCATATAAATGCAGCTCCTTCAAAATAATTGCATATTTCTAAATAAAAGTCTGGAGAATCCTTCTCTGGGAACACTTTCAGTTGAGGTTGACAAGTTGATTGTCAGTGCTTTTGTTAGGAGAAATCTCCAAATGCCACTCAAAACATTCTCCATAATTTATTGGTAGGTAGCATTGTGAAAACTCCCACTTCTGTCAGACTACATCAGTGTAAGTGATGTACACATGTCTTGTGGCACAGAATCCTCTTCAAAGAGCCACTATTTGTTTTGTCGCTGTTCCTTTGTGTCGGCACGCCTTCAGTCTCAGCAGAGTGTGGATGTCACAAAACATTAGGAAGTATGAGTTTCAGGATGTTCCATTTAATCTCCTTGACTTCCCCAGTTAGCAGAGGAGCCAAGCAGCAGCAGCCGAGGGAGCCCCGGCATCCTGTAGAACAAAGCTGGCTGACATGATGTTTGCCTGAGGGGCCTGCACTCACTCTCTCACAGGCATAGTCTGCGAGCGTGTAAAACAATGAGAAACCAGTCAGCTGACAGATACACTAAGCTGCAGTCACTTTGAATGACAACAGCGCATGAGAGGAGCAGTGGCAGCGGCGGTCTGGGACTCAGTACAGACAGCTTTGTGAGTAGACAGAAGGCTCTATCACAGCTATCAGTCAGAGCTTCTCAGATCACGCTGTTGTAGTTTATTGCTGTGCCGGAGCACTGTAGACTGATCGCATTGTGTTGTGACAATATGTGAACAACAACAGCCTGTGGAGGGAATAGCTGCCGGCATGTGTGACTGCGATGTTTTCTCCTTCATTTCAAAAGCAACAGTGGTCACTCTGATTACCCAGAGTGCTGCTGTGGCCAGGGGTTAAATAGGAGCAGATGCCTACTTACACAGAAGGATGAGTGACTTTCCTCAGCTCTGTATTTCTCAAGCGTTCCAGTTCAGTTTTCTTCCCGTGTAATAATGATCCACGGCAAGACGACACGTTTGACCCCGCATGACCCCAAAGGGTATAGAAATTATAATCAACTGCGTTATTTAGATTGACCTGATTTGATGCTCAGCTGATGGAAAGGCTCCTCTGCTCTGTGTCAGCGCCAAGTCGAACCCTTTCCTGTTTACCACCAGCTTTAGAATCAGGTTACCTCCAAAGAAGTGAGTGAGTATGACTGAGATTTTGAAAAGGCCACCCTGTGCTCAGAAATGTGAACAAATTGTTACAGCAAAAAGAAACATGTTCAAGGATACAGATTGCTTTATCGGTTGCACAGAAGAAGGAGACAAAAGTATGAAGAGCTTTTTCACAGTTCAAGGAATCAACAGTTCATGAGTAAATTCAAGTATCATCTCCATGCTGACATTACAAAGCATCTAGGGCTGTTAAAACTTTAAAAAAAGACATTTAGAAAACAAAACACGTAGGTTTGAACTTTTTAGATATCTTTTTTTGCACTTTATGTCCATAAAAGGGCAAGCCAATTTAAAGCGAGATATAACTACTTGTTTAGGTGTATTTATTTGAACATAAATGTGTCTAAAAAACCTCCACTGTGGATTTTTAGACTAGTTTATTTGCAAAAACCTCAACTTTTCTCAAAGCAAACCTGCAGAAAGAAGTGATACACCCGAGAACTTGGTTTAGTAATTCATGTATTTATTTGATTGTTTATATATATTGAACTATTCACATGGAATATTAGGGAATATCTTAAGATAGTTTGACACAAGCGAGATGTGTATGTTCTAACTGACTCTGTTTTCCATTGTGTTTAGTGAAGCATTTAGCTAGTTAACTTAGCTGAATCACATTTTTTTTTAACATAACTCCATGGCTTCACTTCCAGCGTTTCCAGTATATTTATTTACTAGTGTCATTTTATGACGCCATACCAGAATTTTTTCCCCCCAATACTTTACTAAATTCACCGAAACTGCAGCCTTTTATAAAACTGCAAACCGTACGTGTATGTATAATGACCTGTGGTATTTTCAGAACACTCTGCTGTTTCACGTAGTTTTCACACATTATGTGAGATCAGGCTGATGCAGACACACCGTCCTCGTCTTATACACCACTCTCTCTGTTGTTGTTGTACATCACAGACTAGATCTGCCATTTTCATTTTGACACGCCAATCTGTTTGTTGTGCTAGCCTTTGCACCTGTTGCTTACAGGGGATAGTTTAAAGTTTTCGGGCAGACAACACACTTTTGAACTCGGGTTCCGAAGTGAAACAGGCGCGAGAATGCACGAGATGGATAACTGCTGCTTTCTAATGTTCTTTCTCATGCTCCAATTTCTTTTTTTTGACAGTTCGTATTTATATTCGAATGTAGAATGTTTGTTAACTGCCCTAACCCAGACACACACACAAACACACAAACGCACACACTGTCCCATGGGTGTGCAGGCGGCATCACCACCGCTCCCACTACAGGTAAAGAGGCCCACTCTGAAGGGTCATATGACTCAGCCTTTGGCTTTTTCGCCCGTCCTCCTGTGCATCTCTGGGGTACATGAGACTCTTCGGCATCCACCACTTCTCTCATTAGCACATGCCAGCCTGCTAGTTGCTGTGGCTGAATCCAGGGCATGTCAGGAGCCATGTCTAGGAGCCACTTGAAATGACAAGATGAGAATGAGGGCCAAGGGCTGGCATATGGTGCTGATTAGCAGTCAAGTTTACAGGGGTTCTCTATCCGCAGAACATAATCAGACCTACTCCCAGCATCCTGCCCACTGAACATCACCTCACACACGGCGACCCCCCCTCAAGATGCCACCCACCCCTCTGAAAAAGAAATTATATTCCATTATTTTGAACTTTTTCCTCCAAAAGGAAACACTGTGTGTTTCAAAGTAGGTCTTACGTGGCTGATACAAATATGTGTTTGATGATTTTCTTGTAAACAGGTCTTTTGGAATTAATGAAAATGAAAAGCAAGTTCTCAGGCTTACCCTGAGGGATCTTGTCAAATGTTGATGGATTTCTGTGTGCACTGACAAGTAAAAACTAATATCTAGAAAATAAGAAATCACAAAACTATTCTACATATTAATGAGTGATTTCAAACAGTCTATGCCTGCACTGGATGCACCTCCCTGCCCACCAGGCACAGAGCACAACTCCCCTCAAACAAAACTTTCAGTGCCACAGTCGAAGCAGCAACATCTGGCTCCTCATGTAGGCGCTTATTAGGATCAAATTAAGTAGAAATGAATGGGATGATACATGACAGGGTGCAGATGTTCAAAGCTGTGGTGTGAAAATCTGAGGGCAGAAAACAGCTTAATGAATTCTGCGTCTTACAGCAGGGGTGAGGCTTTGGGTTCACAGGTTAAAAAAAAAAGGCTAATTAAATTCTGAAGCAGACGCGCAAGAAAATAAATGTTTGTTGCTTGTCGCTCCCCTTATTTACCCGAGGCGCGCTTAGGGACAATGTTATGATTTGCAGTTAATCAAGCAATACAGGGAAGTGTAAGTGAGTGGTCTGCTCTTTTGTGATTTATGAACAGATGCATGTCAGACTTGGACCTCTAATGTCCCGCGTGAAGTGCTTCACATATTAGCTGAACCGTCACTCAGATCGGCTTAGCATCAGGAAATACTGAACTTGTGATGCCACATTTCCCCACAACTGTTTCTTTTTGTTTGTTTTACTGGAGATAATTTAAATTCATCATGATAATAAATGAAAATAAATTAAGTTAATAGATAAAATGTTTTATACATTTGTGCAATTTATTTTTCCCTCTTATATTTTGAAAAAAAAAAAATCTTTAAATTTGAATTCCACAGTCCAAAATCCTTAATTGGAGCCTTGACCATTCTTTTATTTATGGCACTATTTTATGTCACCTTCAGGTATCGCTCCCTCTCGTCCCTCCACCCACACAAACATAAACAGTATAATAACTTTGAACCACCTCTGCCAGGTAGACCGGCACAGGCTCACGCTGGGCTGTCTCCGTTGATAGAAGGTTTCTTTAGAGCCATAAGACTTGAGTCAAAGAGGGAAAACTCAATTTAACATTAATGATGTCATCACACGTCTAAATGTGACTTTCAGCTGGCTGCCGGGGCTGAACGACTTGATAGTTACCTCATTGTTGAATCACAATTCTCTTAATTACATCCTTGAGATCTATTATTTGAGTTTATTTTCCTTCTGTGGTGTGGGGCTGCTTCTCTTCTAAATCACAGAGTCTCGCCTTCCTCGTTAATGTCTCCTCAGCCTGCGTACGGAGCTCCAGAGCTGCACAGGGCCAAGTCTAATTTACACATTTTCATCGGCATAATGTTTAAGGGTGCTTTTCCCCGACTGACTAAATTGCAGATGTTTTGTGTGTGTTGCACTGTAGATTGAAGGTGACACTTAAAAACATGTAGAGCTTTCTAATCGGTTTATTGTTTATAGTTTTAAACTGGCAGTTCTTGATTTGGATTGAGTATTTGTATCTTATAACTATTTCTTTTTACCGGTGCAACAAAGGAAGTGATGCTTTGAAATTCACTGAATTTGTCCATATATCAGAATAAAGACCTGCTGAAGAAAGATTTTATTTGTCTGTGTGACCTTACAGTGATCACAAAAAAATGTCTCATATCGACACCTTTCATGTTTTAGAGTACAGTACTGTATTGACTCGAGCATAATGCTAAACAAATTGTAGGCTGCGTCCAAGGCCTTTCTATTGGTGGCATCCAGAGGGAGCAATTCTTTTTACAATTCCAAGCAGAGGGCAGGTGAGTTATTTCTTTGGCTGTGTTTTACACATGACTGTGTTCATACATATTATAGAGCACCCTATAAAAAATTTTAAGTGCAGACCCACTTCCCTGCACAGGAGATGTATCATACTCTGTTCCAAGTGTTCTGACACATAAACGCACTTTTTCGGTAATTCGCAGCTGAGGAAAATACTCCTTTTACTCTGCAGCAGTATATACACGGCACCAACAAGTCTGTAAACTGGAAATCTTGTAGAAAAGAGACAAAGTGGAGGTACACACACATGTAGATACTAACATGAACTGTACAGACAGACACACACTTCTCTGACTTTGCAAGCACAGTCAATCTTTCTGGGCTGGCACTTCCAACAGGAAACTGACAGTATTATGTGACACCATGGAATGTTCTCGGGAGCAGCAGCCTAGCAGCACTGACCTACACCCAACAACAATACCTCTTTTTGTCCTGCCTTTCCCCTCAAAATCTCAGTGCCCCTCTCAAATGCAGGTGTGGCGCTCTGCAATATACAAGGTATTTTTTTTTCAACGGGCATAATTAAAAGAAATGAAGTCAGTGTTCCTTAGCACAAATCAGAGCACTCAAGGGAATGACACAATTCTCTCTATACAGGGGTTTACAAGAACAGCATGCTACAGTAGATGCCAACTCTCAAGTAAGTTGATCGAAAGTAGAATTTGATTGGTGAACCAATAAAAATGAAAAAAACAAAATGCTGGAAAATGAGAGGGTTTAGACATCTATTCAGAGTGCGGACAAGTATGACAGAATTTTGGTTCCAGTGAGATCCTGCAGTATGTCTCAGTAACATTTACTAATAAATCGTAATGTTGGCAGCTCTGTAGAAATTGTAAAATGTTCATTGTTAAGTGCTGAAGCAGGATGTTTAATGACCAAGACTGAAAAATAACATCCACATTGGGGGGGAAGCAACCTTAAAAGGAACATATTGCATATTCTTATTATATTCCCGAATAGTTAAGCATTAATAAGAGACTAAACATAATTTTAAGGGAAGAATATATTCATAAATTGTATTCATGTAGAATGTTTAGTTTCGAATGTGCTCAAATACCTTGCGATAATACTTGTTTTTGTTGTAGCTGCTAATTGTTGTTTACTGTGTGTAATCTTTTTCTAACTGTAAAGTTATTTTACTCCGCTTCCCTGGATGTTCAGTAAAGAGGTTTAGATTGGAGGTCAGTGAGTGTGACACTGACTTGGCATGGGGTTTGAAGACCAATCTCCGTTCTTTGGAAACTTGAATTGCATCAGTCAGTTCCAGCGACTTGCTTTTTTCAGTCAAAACGGTTGTGCGGGTCTCACAGCAGTGAGGTGCTGCCTCAGATCAGAAGTAAATTATGAGCAAACACTGTGTTTTGAAATAATCAGTGTACTGTATGGATGCCTCAAAGCTCTGCATGTGGTTGTGCATCATATATAAATACTTTGAGACACTTTGTGTCACTAGGTGCCAAGCAAGAGTCCGAAGCTTTTAATTTCACTGTATGTCTGCAAAGTATGCAGCTTCAGTCTGTTCTTACTTTTTCAAATTCAGATTTTGCAAATATATCTTTAAAACTCCAGGTAATGTAGCAGTAAACAAATGTTTGATATGTAAAGATATAGTGGGGTAATGGTGTCCTGCGCAGAGAAGTCACATTCCCTCTGTGTGTGTGTGTTTTGTTTCTTTATTTTATGTTTTGGCGTACGTGCATGCTAGTGCACATTAGTCCCTCCCTTTGAAACTGCTGGCCCTCCCTGTGTTTATGTCCCACCGAATAGCTAATTGCTGCTGCATTGTGAACTGCGCACTTCCCGAGATGGGCATAACACAGGTATACCCACCCATGGTGGCGCTATGGCGTTATCAGCCAGGTTCCCCTGTTAGTGTGAGTTCACCTTCATTAACACTGTTAGCTCTGGCAGCAATGTTGCCACTGTTAGCACTATGAGTATCGCTGCTAACGCCATCCCAACACATAGTGGTAGGGCTTTAATAACCAGGTCGCTCCAATGAGCTAGGAGCTAACCCCCCAACAAATGGTTAGCTTTATCGGCGCTGTTACCGTTATTAGTGATTTTAACATTTGCTTGGCTTGCACTGCTAGCTGCCGCCATTTCGGCTCAGCCACTTCCATTTTTGTTTGTGGCATCAGAGGTAAAAATCCATGTGCAGCCAAATCCATGCACAGATTAAATGTCAGTCAAAATTTGGTCAGAGCTGGTGGAGATAATGCTGACTCAAACTGAAATTAATTCTAAAAAGTCCCACCTTTAACTATTAAGCAACCCCAAGAGGATAAATAAATGTGTTCCACCCACCTATTTTTAACAGCTGATGTACATACAAACAATAGTCTCCATAATACATTTAGTAGAGTGACTATGTTTTCAGGATTTCATCTGGCTGTATTTTCCTGCTTGTCCTGATGTGGGGGATTTGAGGCTTGCCATGGCTTCACTGGGGTTCCAGCCACACAGCAGGAAGAAGATAAAAAGGGGGGCTTTGGAGGGAGGGAAAAAATCACAGCGCATTAAAAACAAATCTACTGGGATATCCACCAGCAGCTTAAGTGAGCCAAGACGATTAAAGGGTCAGTGGTCATAGACTGCAGGTTGAACGTACCTGATGCCACTCACCTTGGTCCACAAGAGGCGTTGCCAAAACCAATCTCTCAAAATCAAAAACATACACAGGAGACACAGTGAAGGTCAATGCAAAGTTACAGTACATAATGACAACTAACTCACAAGATCTTTTGGCTTGTTCAGTCATTCTTAATGTATTTTACATTTTCTAACTGCTTTACTAACTTCTGGGCAGCCATTCATTTTGATTTATTTTACGATAAAAATGAACCTACAGAGGCGGATTATATCATCGTATGTGTATGCAGTTAACATGCAGATTGGTTTGAAATATTTGTACTTCAGTCAAACACCATAATAATAATTACCTGACATGTAATTTCCATACTTACTGAAATGAATGGAAACCAATGGTTTCCTGGTCTTGGATCACTGATGGCAGTCAAATATGCAAGTGTGTGCTTTTGAAATGATGTGCTCTAAATGGCCAGTAACATCTGGAATGTCTTGATGACCGCCGTGAATCCCTCCATGACTGTCTGATGGTTCTTGTTGCACTTTTTGAAGATCATTAGGCCAGCGGTCAACTCACCAATATCAAATGCAGTTCAACAGATTCAGCATAACCTATGCTTTAAATATGCATAGCTTTAATTTGTTATAAATGTAATGAGGCCTCCACAGAGGTTTTTGTGTTGCAGTGATTTGGATGATTTATGCCCAGTAAGGTTGGGCCAATGGACGATGTGATCCTCAATCACTGAGCCCAACAAGGCAAGGTTTACAATGGTGCTAAGGTCATTCATTGTGTGCTCAAAAATGTAACAATTCTGATTATCAATAGTTCAAATGTGCCCAAAAGCATTTTAGATGTATCCAAAATAAAATAGTTGGATAGCTATCATCATTGTGATGTTTCACTGTGGAGATCTTCATACACCATTTTGGTAGACATCATCCAGCCCTAATTCCAAAACCCTCACAAGTGTATTTAGTGTTAGTGTTCACTGGATGTTTGTCTGGTGAGTGGTTGGCTTTAAAGTAGAGCAAATGTGAGTGTTTTCTATCTGTGTTAACTGTAAGGTGTATCAAGACCTGTTGCAAGTTGGTTTCTTGCTCAATAGGACATTCTATATCTCTCGATGACCCTGTAGGACGAATCGCTCTACCTTGATTTTTCATGTGAATGCAGCCTAATGCATCAAACAGACAGAGAAAGTGGATATGAATGACATGATTTTAAATGCTTTAAAATGAATAAATGGAAAACTAGTAATGAGGAGTAGATGT
>CAFUXE010000018.1:233556-270702 GCA_903364295.1 Serranus cabrilla | reverse complement strand
AGCTAACAACTTCCATTTCCCTTCCACATCTCACTTTGTGAATGTTCACTCATAATCATACCTCTATGTGAGGCCTTGGACGGGAGAGCGAGTCACAAGAAACCAGATGACAACTGTTCCAGGGAGCCAACGTTATATTTCAAACCACACACCATTACATCCTTAACTGTAGGAGTCACATCGAGAACACGGGCTCTGGAAAAATTGCATTACAATTTAGTGGACTAGTTGAAAGCTTTTAAAACCAGAGTCTTAATATGAAACAGACGGCAAAGTTTGATTTTGCTGCAGTGATTCCAGAAGCGAACATGTGTCTCAACAAGGTGCCAAATTTCTGACAGCTTACATATTCAGGGCTCCAACACCATTTATCCCCTGAATTAACAACATAAATGGAGTGCAATAATTCATTCAAGTCTTTTTTTTTCCAGAACAGAGTAACTTTTTAAAAAAGCCAGTCAGATGATTTTTTCAGACAAGGGCTTTTACATCTTTTAAGCACAAAACCACAGTGGAGATAACTGCCAAATCCTCAAATGAAATACTCTGTACTTAACTGCAAAACCAATAAACTGATAAATTAATACTTTTCAATATGATCTCAATTCCCTCTTTCTCTCTTCATGCGTAATGCACATTAGATTTGAAAATGCCAACAGCCTAAATAAATGTTAAACTTTACTCTGATTTTCATTATGAAGATATTGTCCAGACCCCATTCAATTGGCACAGCATGTCTCCCTCCTGCTTTTTCCCCTCTTCTCCCTTTTTTTCCTCATATTCATCTTCTTATTCTGCAGTGCTGTCACTGTAAAGTAATTCAGAATGACTACTGATGATTTTTACCGTAACCTCCCTTTTGATGTGTCTGTTCTTTGCATAATGGTCATTGATATTCACATTTATTCTGATTATTTTATCTGCGCATGCAGTATATTTTACAGATTACATAGTTTTGAAGCAGTTGTTCCTGTGTGTTGTTGATTAACTTAATCTAATGGTCACTTTATTCTTATATCATTGCTGGATGTTGTAGTGAACTGTGTTTTAGCGAAGATGCATTTGAAATAATTGTTATTGCACACAGTACATTAAGGCTAAGTATCCTGGACATTCCTGTGATCTTTCTCAGTACTTAAGATTTGCTGGCTGGTGCCGAGGCAGCGGTACATAATGAGACATATTAGAATTACAGTAGATATTTAAAAGGCAGGGCGAATCAAAAGGCTTTGCCACCTCTGGGTGGAGGCTAATTGAGCTAGCTGGCTGTATTCAGTAGCTCCGCTGGACTGAGAGACAAAGCCACGCTAATCATGCCGCTATAATTGATACTAAGACTACTTTCTCTTCCATTGGTCCTGCCAAGGGCATTGCTGAAACCCTAACAACAATGGCATTATTCACAACTCGTCTTGCAGTCACACTGGTTCAATGTGTGTTGAATGTGCCGTCTAATTAGATGAGAATAATAAAAAGCAGGGATTCAGTTCTGAGACTTGAACTCTAATCAGCTGTTTGGAGAGCCAGTGGGGTTCTCGGTTTGCTGTATTGTGCTGTAATTAAGCTTAGTCTCCTCTTTGCTGACTCAATTTTATAAACCCATTTACCAAAATATATTTTTTACATACACTACCACCCAGTATCTCTGGATAGAGGCATTCTTTATCATTTAAATACCCTTCTTTAAAGGGACAGTTCACCCTAGAATAAAACATGCATATTTTTCCATCAACAACATTGTTGTGGTTTGAGCTACAGAGTGTTGGAGATATCAGCCATAGAGAGGTCGACACTTTCTTAAATATAAAAGAACTATATTGCACTCAGCTTGAAATGCTCAAAGCGCCAAAAGAAAATTGTTGAAAAACTCAACAGCAGAAATCCTGACCCAGTTCCTCAAGACAATCTACAGACCTTATTGTGAGCAGTTTTTGTAAAATGTACTAGAAAGAAAATATTTCCTTTGAGTAAAAACTGCCATTATATTCAAAAGGCATTCCAAACCTTTCCTTTTGTAATTTTCTGTTAAATATTATTTTTTTCAATGGGGAAAAAGTCTTTTTGGGTCGGTTTGTGTCAGTGCTAAAATACACTGACAGCCCAGCACTACTTGGGGTTTGATTGATCGTCCTCAACCTGATCACAACCGAGCAATACTTTACATCATCAAAAGTCTGGGTTGGAACCTCGTCACATTATTTACCGCTACATGCAGCCACTATTTTAGACAGGTGTTGTTGTAAATGCCTGTGTTGTAGATGTAGTTCAGAACCTCTTGTCTGAAACAAAAGCTCCCACAGATGACAGCCACAGATACTGTTTTGTGGGCCGTGTACAAAACATGATCATGCCAACTTAAGTGTGCTAATGAATGGATGTGTGCCAGTGTAACAGTCATCAGTGCGAACATCTCCTTTGATGCCTCATCGAGCAGAAAGCTCTTAAACAAAATGTTTGAAGTGTCTGCCTGTGTAATAATGATTTATAATTCTCTTGAACTAATGCAAAATTTGCTGGTAAAATTTTTTTGAAATAAAAATAAATTGTGCCCGGAGGGTCAGGCCAAGATTCAAAAGAAGATCACCCAAGAGCAGCAAATGATTTAATAAGCCACCAGCTCCACTAGGGCATGGAGACGAGCAGAATGGAGAATTTCAAAGTGTGTCTAATTAACATCAGTTTATTACTATGTCAATCTCTTCGACTAGAGCGTGAATGAGGGGAGGGTTCAGCAACGTACCACTGCTTAGCTTAAATATATGGAATAACACTTAACTCCTTAGGTTAATACAAACGTCTCGACCCAATCTGCACACAGAGAAAAATCCTTTTGCATGTTTCTATCTCGTCACAGCCAGACAAAATCTGAATCTCATCACAGCTTTTTGAGCTTTGTTAAAAAATCATTAAAAATAGAAAACAACTTCCAAGATTTTTCCATCACCATTATTCCTCAAGGAACGAGTAAATGAATATTTAATATCAGCTTGCATCTATATGATTGCATAGTAATTATCAGAACCCAAATGCTTGACAAGCTTGGTGTAATATAATTTGTAACATGTTAAATTTGCAGGCGAGACAATGTTGAATTCCTCAGACACCGTGTTTTAATCTTATGTTGGTTTTTCATCACCACCACCGTGTCTACAGAGACAGGAAATGTCCCCAACAGAGAGGAGCAAATCCTAAAGAATTAAAAGTAAAAGCATTGAGCAACAGGAGCAATTAACAGGTCTCGTCTTACTCCAGAAAACGGATGGTTTCTTGTGTACTGTGTTATTCATCTCACTCTGTCTTCTAGGTTTTTGGATGCAAAATACAAGTAATCAGTCGACCTTTCCTGAGAGATCCTGTGTAGAGCTCGACCGATACAGGATGCTGATACTGATTTTAGAAGCGGAAATTAATCAACAACCGTTATGTTGGCTGATATAGTAAAAAAAAAAAATTAGCAGGAAAGAAAATAGATCTTTTTTTATGGGGATTGTGCACTGATTTTTCACCACTCATAAAACTGTATTGAGTCATATTTAACATTGTTGCACATGATATGAACAATATATTTCATTGTCAGTCAATTCCATAAGTGGTAACTGAGAAAATAAAGAATACTTAGGAATACAATAAATAAACATTACTTTTCAGTTTTAGTCAGTTGCTGATTATAAAAAAATGAAAAGCTAATGCCATTTTTAAATCATGTCAAGCAATGTTTTCTCCATTATACATTGCGGAAAAAAAGTTTCCATAACAGCACATATCGAGCAGCACATACACTGATACTGATATTCTTTTAACAGGATGATTAATATCTGTCTGGTTCTAATCCTGTGTCATTCTCTGGAATTTGGTTGAATGCATTTGCAATTTCATAAAAACTCTAATAGCGGATTCTCATTTTAACAGTGGGGCTCCTCCAGTCTTATTTTTCCAAATGTTTCCTTTCTTGGCGATTAAGTGGCCCTTTTTTATCTTGAGCTGTCGTGGCAGCGTAGACATGCTAGTGTGAAGGATGAGGATCTTGCATCAGCCTATGGTCTGGACATGAAGTCATTCGTACAGTCACCCACATGTTTCATAACATACTCGAGCACTGTAGGTAATTCATCCATGAAATCATAATTGAAATCACATTGAGATGCAAGAAGCTGCATTTAGAGCTTGACTGACCATCAACAACAGCAACAGGGTGGAAACGCCAATAGGCATGTGCAGAAGCCTTCTGCTACCTGCCAGCGTCGGACTCATTACTCAGTCAAGTAGTAATATATTGATTATTATTCATTACTCATTTCAAAAGTAATTGCTTTACTTATTACTTGCTGAGAGCAAATCTGTTTCGCAATTTGTCATATTATCTTTTTGTAACACCCCCATAATTGTGTCAAATCCAAGCCTCAAATATGATGATAGGTTGGTTTTTTTTAACGTTTTTGTGTGAAAGATAACAATTTATCATTGATATCAAGTTGTTAAAAAATGATTGCTGAATTGCAGGACGTGTTTATTATAATCCTTTTGTCAGCTATGTGATTTCAAAGGTTAAAAAAATAGAAGCTTCAAGCTTTCAAATGATTGAAACTGTTTTTTAAATTTCTATTTTAGCAATATTTATAACAATATAAGGGAGGGAATGAGCTATTCGCTCTTTCAGTACATGGTCTATATTTCCATGTAAGTTGATTCGCCGTCATACTTCAGAAAACAGCTTGAGTGAGACTAAAAACACTAAATCACACCCCCCCACTCCACAACCCATTATTCAAAACTAATACAGTTTTATTTATAAAATCCAGATGAATGATTTAATGTTGCACTTGAATTGTAAAGTGGTATACATTATTATGATGACACATTTGTTTGTTTCTTTTAACCCCCCTCCTTCCATCACACATTTACTACTTGAGAGTCCCCAGGCACCCTTTCCTCAGAGTACATTCATGTTTACAACAAAGGGCCTCCCCTCCTTCCATTAACATAAATATATCCGTGTACCAATAGGGACGCAGGAACAAAGTGGCTCCATCCGTAAGGTAGCAGACTTGAACCCCCAACAGAAAAGGCAACATCCCCAAGTGCTTCTGCCTCTACGCCTTCATGTTAAATTCATGCTCCAGCAGTGTGCACCGGACAGAACACACTGATATACTGTATCTGCTCTCTCTCTCGGTGGGTGTGCTGCTCTCCTGAACATGGTAATGATTTAACAGGAGGGCTCATTTAAAAGCCACATGTCCAGGAAAACCCCAAGACAGTAGTCCTGTATACAGGTAGTGTATTTAATTTGAGCGAATATCAAGATTAAACAAGATGCACACACCTCGGTGGACACGTAGAGACACAGAGAAACTAACCAAATATAACCCAAAAGGTTTGTTTGATATGTAAAACTGGAAATCTGGTGGAAGTTTTCCTATGCATGCACTGATAATAATATCTGATTTCTGGATGATCCTTACTCAAAAAGCTGGATCAGATATCATTAACATGGGACCATTCTGGTCAATTCCATGTTTTTATATATTTATTGGAATTTAGATTTCTGCTTGCATTTCGGCCGATTTATGGCTGTATTTAAAAAGATGAAACCTGAACTGTCATGCCTGTTAATTTTGTATTTTTTTTTTTAGATAAATTGCTGATGCAGGATTTATTATTTTAAGGATAAATAGAATAAAAAGTCTGGTGCTGCCTCACACATAAGACATACACAGGAGGCCATACAGCTTATTTATCAGACCCTGGTATCGAATCAGTTCGAGATTTTGGCCGATACCAGAAGTCCAGGTATCAGTATCAGGACTGACAAGGGACTATTGCAAACTGTTGAAATTGGTACTAATAACATTTTCTGAATTTAGCCTGACTTGTCTTTATGTAGATATTAATCTCTACAGGAATCTTTTATTTAAAACAAACAAACAAATACACTAGATCTTGGTTTATATGTGTTGCAGTTTTGTCCAACAGCCAAAAATATTGCGTCAAAAAGTGTTTAAATGCTACATTTGAATATTATTAAGAATAATTTTGCTCAGTTTTCAGTGTTATTCTCTGTTCCTCATCTCTAATGCTCTCACATTCTCGTACTGAACATTTTTACTGGAGGAAAAATATGCAAACCTCTGTGCAGATGCTTCTGTAAGGCTTCTTGATTGACTTCACTTTGCTGCAGTGTGTGTTGCGTGAGATGTTCTTTTGACATCTCATCATTTTTCTTCATGTCTATTTTTTAAAATTAAAAGAGCTTGTAATAAAACAGGGTTATGATTCCACATGGAACAGACTGAAAAAAATAATTTGAGACGCTGGCATTTTAAGTTTTCAACCAGACTATAATAATGTAAGCAAACATCTACATGGAGAAATGTGCCTGTTAACATTATAAGTGCACTTGCAGATTCCAAGTAGAAATCCATAGATCATATTATGAGACAGCTGCAACGATACCGCCATAAAAAGCCACGCAAATCATATTCATTGAATTACACAAATTACAGATGTAGCTCAAAACCTCTGAAAACGTGATGATGAATCCCTTTTTTTAACTTCTGCCTGATAATTCATCAGACTACACTTGCAAAGTATTGGGCTTGTGAAAAATGCATGAATTACTAATTAATGAGGCATTCTCGCAACATTTACATATTCATAAAGGTGTGTAATTCACATATGCATGAGAGAGCTGAGTGATAGCTTTGAGAGAATAACACATATTCCAAGAAAGAAACCTTTATTTGTTAAATTCTTCAAAAAGCTTAGGGAGCAGAGATGCTTTTAAAAAAACATTACGCATTTATTCTTCTCCACAGAAATGCAGTCAAACGCTTTGGGAGACAAATGCACTGAGGAGATGCAGTGATGTGAAACAGTATGCAAAATTACATTTTCTGAAATATTGTCCCATGTGGATTTTCAAAAGTTCATTTAGCAGCCCAGTGTTCCTAACAACTGCTCAGAAAATCCGATCTATTTACATAGACAGAAATATATCTTCAGTGTCATCTCAGTTCAGCAAGGAAATATGCAAAGAGCTCCATACAAAATAACCAGTAACATCAAGGTTTTTTTTTCCTCTAATACATTTTTTTAATAGACTTTATTTAGATTTTTCCATTCAGAGGAGAGAAGGTATAAAGTTATAGATGACATTTTTCATTCTAAACCCCCTTTCCCATTCCCATCCCCCATTAGGTCCTATGGGCGATATTATGGTACATACAGTGCACCATTTTGGCAACAATGTTTCCATAGCGGTAGCTCTTTCATATGATCTCGTAATCCAGCTTCCTGTAAGTAACTGGATTGTATCAAACAAATAAATGGGTTAATACAGATCAGGAGGAGGCACCCTGTTAACCTTAAAACCGGTTAGACTAGAAATAGTTTTTCTCAGGAACCCTCAAGCTTCAGTTTTGGAAGAATTCTAGTTGTTCAAGTGTTGTTTAGTGTGAGGAAGATGTTTTTCTTTGTAGCCTATGGATGTTCCAAATAAGAAAATAATTAAAGTACAGTATGATTACGTTGAACCATTTCTCTTTAATTGAATTTACAGAACAATTACGCTGTCGATGTATATACCTTTACTCTGATATAAGATTATATATACCGTGATGGAAGATTTAACCATATCGGTCAATGCTAATTAGGGCAGAACAATTGTGAAAAAAAAAAAATCAAATTGCAATTATTTTTGACTGATTGCAATAGTGATATGATTTATGATATTGGAGAAACATTTAGTTTTTTTGTGTTAAATTGTCATCTG
Source organism: Serranus cabrilla (assembly GCA_903364295.1). Lineage (NCBI taxonomy): Eukaryota > Metazoa > Chordata > Actinopteri > Perciformes > Serranidae > Serranus > Serranus cabrilla. The sequence continues at coordinate 262,931 of CAFUXE010000018.1, read as the reverse complement.
AAATCTTTCTGATGCTAAGAATATTTATTAAGTGTCAGGGCACACAGAGAGTGTGGACCTCCACCAAGGCATTTCCTGTCTCACATCTTGCATCCCATTCTGTCCTGTCTTCTGACTTGAGGTGGCAAATTTTCCCAGTTGGCAACTCATTTTTCCAATTATTCAGACACCACATGAACGCAGTGAAAAAGCTCTATCTCACAATGTTAACCAAAGAGAAAAATAATTTGTGTATCCGCCCCGTGATAAAGATCCGTTCCAAATTTCAATGAGTCCTCTTGTAGCCCGTGCTTCACCCTTCCACCAAGTTTCATGTAAAACAGGCCAGCAGTTTTTCTGTAAGTCTGCTGACAGACAAACACCCAAACCAAGTAGAAAGCTTAACCTCCCTGGTGGAGGTAAAAATAACCAATATTGGGATTAGTCCTCGTCATTTACTCTCTTCAGGATAGTTAAAATGAATCAATAGCTTTGTCATGATGTAAGCCGTTTGGTGACAAATCATTTCAGTGAAGCAGGTCCAAGACGCTTTGGCCGGAGTTTAGGCCTGTCCCTCTTCTGAAAGCGCCTCTCCATTGTTTCAACCCTCTCACAAGGGCTTTGTGAAAGCTGTCGCAGATATGGGTCAAAAAAGCACAAATAACATTCAGATGGTTCCTAGGCTTTCCTCACAGCTATGCACCAAAGAATGACAAGTCCAACAAAACCATGTCGAGTTTTTCACCCTGTGCCATTGTCTTTCCACATTAACTCCAAGCTGGGCCTTTTCAGCCAGGCCAGAGTTGTGTCAGGCCTACTCGGACACAGCCCAGCTCGAGCAGCAGGCTTGGCCTATTCAAAATACCACGCAGAGTCTGTTTCACTCCTTTATTCCATTACAAAAAATGGCTTTTGGATGCATTGTACAAAACGTCTAATGAGAGAGAGGACAAAGTAGCAAGTAAGAATAGTCTCCAAGACGGAGTTGACCCATCAGTTTCAAAGTGAAATCCTTTGTGCTGTGTTGTTTCAGCCAAGAACAGGAAGTTATATTTCCCAAGGCCACAAAATTGAAAAGAAAAAATAGACTAATTAACTAAACAAAGACAAAAGCACTATGATTTCTAATACTGTGACCAGAAGTTGAAAAGTGTCTTAAATGTCTTCCTAAAAAGTGAGGAATTAAAATATTCACTTATTACCAAGAAATGAACTATTGTAGATGCAGAACAAAAGAAAGGTGAAGGTCATTAAAAATGCACTAAAGCTAACAACAAGGATGGCATTTCGGGATGCTTAAGTTTGAGTTTAACCTTGCAGGACTTTTGGAAGGCACTTCTGAGCATGAGGCGCGGGGTTTTGGCAGCTGCACAGGGAGCCTGGTGGGTCAGCCCTTCTCCGGGAGCTGCTACTCCACACTAATCTATTTTAAACCATCTGTGAAATTAGCAAGATTTCCTAAGTCCTTCACCTCCAAGGATTAAAACATTGCTAAGGGTCTGGGCTGTTCTTACATACTGTTCTTGTGTACATGTTTGATGACTCTTGAGATTAGACTCCTTTCTCTCACCTGTAACAGAAATAAGCTGAAAGTTACATGTATGTGTAGAATATTAACATCTGGTTGAGAGGTGTTTTCTTTAAGCGTCAAAACAGGGAAAATTTTAATTTAACATAATTTAACTGATGGCGGTAAAGCAGGAAAGAGAACATAGACAGGTGTTACATGTTCCTACATCCAGTAACACCAGGAGACCGAGGCTCAGCTGTTTTAAAGAGCCATACCTAGGCGCTGCAATACCCCTGCCAAAGCCAGTACAATGAAGTCATGAGTCAACTCTAATGAGAAAATCAGATAAATAGCAGCTGTTCTTGGGGAAATGGTGCTGTCTGACAGATTCACTGGGTGCAACGGCTGTAGCATTGAGCAGATCCAAATGAGTAAAATATTGTTCCAGGCGCCCCTCACTGCTCCCCTTCCCACCGGTGTTTAGTCATCAGAGTTGTGAAATAGCAGCCCTGCCGCTACACGACAGCATTGCTGTATTAATTATTATCCGCTGTTCAAACATACACATCTTTGTACAGCAGTGACAGTTCATCCAAACAGGCCACTTACAAACAGCAGTATTACTCCCCATAGCTCACCAGGCCCCCAATTATTCACCCCGACCTCTTCGCCGGTTCACACGCAAATCTGCGGGCACGATAGGAAGCAAAAAGCAGCTCAAAAAGAAGATGAAAAAAATGTGTCACATATCACCAGCTCAGCAGTGTTATAATTTCATGCACTCACTTGCATAATAATGCAAAGACAAATACACAAAGCACAGAGCTTTTCTCCATGCCATTAGTTGTCATGCAGGCTTGGAAAATTACTATGAGATTTATTGTGCAGAGGTATAAGTCTAGTTTTCCATCTACTGCTGCAGAGCGCTTACACAGACATCTATTACAGACGCTGCAGTTAAACCAGAGCTTTCATATGCTCTTGGGAAGGCAGCGTGCAGTACAATGGTAAAAGACAAAGTGATTGATGAGGGCAACAATTTAAACAATTTCCCCAAATGGTTAAAAAGACTTTAGTTCCAGAGATTCTTTGTTTTTTTTTTTATTGATTTCCTTTTTCCAACACAGAGCTCGAAGACCAGTAAATCAGTAAATTGTGTGCTGACTTGTAATAACACTGATTCAAATGTTGTTTGAAATGTTTTACCCCTCGCATCACGAAAGACATTATTTACAAGGGAAGCAGGGTGTAGAACTCATAATAATTATGATGATAATGAGCAATAGATGGCAGAGGTCCAGAGAAGAATGATGGACATAGTCTGGGCTTACAACTCTCAAGATGACCTCTGGCACACACACACACACACACATACCTGTCTCAATAAGCAACACACACACTGAGCGTTTACCTCTGAATGTCTGCTTTCAGGAGGTCAAGGATCCTTCGGACGTGTGCTCCTTCAGCCCAGAGAACCAAACCACATTGAGCGGCTGGTGAGTAAATACCTCTTGGTTGAATCTGCCAAACTGCACAGTCTGTCTTATCTGAAGGCAAAATCAAGGTGGTTTCTAGATTAAATTTAAAATCATACCATACACATGGCAGAGTTTAGTTTTGTTTAAAGTCATGATGTTTTAAAGTGTCTCTGCTGACTTGACAGCTGCACATGGCATGCACCATTCAGTATAGACCGATAATGGCACTGAACTGCCTGTGCCAATGGTGCATTCACAAGCTTTACGTCAAAATGTGGACACAACATGGATGTTAAAAAGAATATATATTGGGTTTTGTTGCTCAGAGCATATAAACAGTATGTCGATAGCAGTTCACATTATTTGCATGTTAATGAAGAGCAAAGAAAACTGATCAGATGAGCCATGAAATATGATTGGAAATACATTTTCTGATTTATTCCATGACATGAATGCAGCACAAATGCCCTATCTTTCAAAGTTAAGGACAGTTATACTTCAGAATTTGGGCCATAAACACGTTGTTAATGTTGTGAAACAGAACTCTCTGGTCAGGTTTAGGCAACAAAAGTACTTTGATACAAAATGGTTTGAGCAAAATAAGTCCATACCAAACTACTGGACGCAGTTATGAAGCTGGCATAGAAGGTGATTTACAGGTTAAGTAAAATTCTTGACTCTTAGTTGGGAACATCAACACCGGTCTCATGGGACTAAAGGTCTCAGGTTTGTTTAACCTATCCATCACCCCTCTTGTTGCCTTAAACAGCCTTTTTTGGTATTTTCCTCCTATTTTCGGTATCACTTCCTCCTTTCCTCCTGTCATAATTACGAAGTCCACTAGAGGCTGCTGTATGATAGCAATTGTCTAATAGCAAATAACCTTTTAGTTATCACAGCCAAGTTTTGTTTTGTTTTTTGGAAGAAGTAAAACTTAAAGGAGTAGCTTGTCAATAAATTGAGAGTAGCTTGTCTGCCTTAAAGGTCAGTCCACCTTGAGTTAGCCTGGGCTGAAGTTGATGCTAACTTCGAGGATAACTCCCTTCACTTTAACCAGCAGGTGGCAAGCAAGCCCTGGAATCTTAGGTTGGGTCTTTAGCAGCTGTAGTACTTATTCAGGACAAAAAGCCTAAACTCTACACACACTGCACTGCTACGTCAACAGCTATGCTACCTCTATATTTTTTATTAACAAATGCCTTCTCTCTCTCTCTCTTGCTAATGTTTTCACACTATCTATAAATTATTCCTTGAATGAGTTTGCTACTTGTGTAAAACCTTTGAGATTAAAAAACATTTTAATCCCACCAGGGAGTCAATTTCAGCCTGACACGCCTCTGACAAGCCCTCAGATTTGGACCTGGATGACTGAAACTCATATTTCCTATGTTCACCAGTACCTGAAGTAGCAGGCTCCTTCAGCGTGCAGTTACTATGAAAATCTAATGCCAGTCAAAAATCTACCTCTCGCTCTTTTGACAACCCTTGACATCAGGAATACCCAATGAATATCTAAAGTAAATAATGCTGCTTCAGCAAGCTGCAGTGATACAGAGAGCTTTGGTAAAGGAGTGGAAATAGTCGAAAATGTTCACAGACAGTGGACATGTGGACAAATCAAACTCATGAATTGTTGTTTCACGGATGTTAAAGTAAAATCTTCATGAGACACATGCCTCTCTCAGTGTGCTGTAACATGTAAAACATCTGCGCACAGAAACAAAAAATCTTACGCAGGTGATCTCCATCATGAGGCGATGACATCATAAACAGGTCAAAGGGAGTTAATGAGAAAAGCAACAACTTTCTATTCAGAATTGAATTAAATTCAGTTTGTGTAGCCCTCAAGCAACATTTGCATGATTATATTATATAATATATGCTATTGTATTAGGCTACAATTTAGAAAACCTTAAAAAATACGATAAACAATCTTTGGATATTAATATGTATATGTTTTTAATTGATTCTATTTTTTATACATAGGAAAATATGAATTTTTCAATTTCGCCTTTTGTCTGCTCAAAGACAAGGCCTTTAAATATATGAATAACTTCCTGTAATATGATACACAATAGTATAATGATGTTAGGATGATGATGCACTAGTACCATGTGTGATAAGGAAAGAAATCTCAAATAAGCCGACACCATTTGATTCACACTTTTCCGACCCCTCTGTTTTCTCCCACTGCAGAAAAACACCATACTCAAATATTAAAACAAAATGTCTCTTTAATTTGTAAGTGTCAACAGCAGTACAAAAGATGGAGTGATGGGAGAAGTTTTCTGTAACACAATTTCTGTCTCTTTTACAGAAAAGGAGGAAATTCTTGAGGTAAATGAGCTTAAACAGGCAGTTATTCATCCCACTGTTGCTTTGTTACAATGGACTGAGACATACAGAAAATGGTGTTACATTATAATATGCCTGAATTGATCCTGTGGGGATAATTTAATCATATACAGTATACACATTTCTGTGTGTCACTCATTGGTTTGTTTTTACTGGATATAGTGTATTAATACTACCAAAGCCGAGGAGACTGCTCTCCACACACACCACTGTAAAATTATTTACCTTAAGTTTACCTCACGTCAATACTGCACATGGAAACCAAAAGACTTGCTGGTGTACACTTTGAAGCCAAGCAAAACAAAACAAACATAAAAAAAAAATTAATAACATTTTCATTTTTTTTCTTTTTAGCAATAATACCCCTAGCAAATAATCAATCTTTTGTACTGTATAAAGAAGAACGTGAACACAAATGTGATGGCAACATTTTTTTTTTAAGTTGAATTAAAAACTTTACATTGGACTGTACAAGATATTATGATAAACTATTTACATATTCAGACATAAACTTTTTTTTTAAAGCAGCAACAGACACTATGTATTTCATTTTCTCTAATAACACCCAAACAATACTTGCCATGGGCCTAGGTACCTGCCAGGAAAAAAAAAAGATTTCTACGCAGAATTTTGTATCAGGCTGCCAGCAATTTGAAAACAACGGCTCCAGTGATAGAAGAGCCACACACAGTGTTGCTTGAGAGACAACTCTAAAAAGCAAAGTACCAAAGACAACTATAAATGTTGCCCTGAACAACAAATTTTACACTTCTGAACAGCAGCTAGCATGTCAGTCCAGCATGTCAGTGAATTGTGCTGATTAAATTAACACGGAGAACATTCCCACCAATATACATCACAAAGTTCAGACAGAAAAAGAAAAAAAAAATCAAATTACAGTAAGTAATGTTGAAACAGCATACAAGCTTTTGTCTTCAGTTGTTCGTTCAAACCACTGCAAGTGGATTAAGAGAAAACAATTGTGAGGGCTACATTTGCAGATGGCTGGATAGTCGTGAACATTAAAAAAATCAGCAACATAGAAAAAGATGATGAGGAGAGAATTAACTAAGAAGATGCACAGCCTCGGTGCACTTTGCCACATTATAACAAATAAATATTTGCACACTCCCACCTTTAAAAACAAAATCTAAAAAACATCACTTGTGTTTGAAACAATCATTCATGAAAAAAACACCTTTGTTAATTTTATGGTAATGTAAATGCAAGCCAAATGCATGCAATTTTTTTCAGATGGTATCAGCTCCTCGTAAGAAATTTGCCACGTACTGTGAGTGCTGTAATAAACACAAAACACAAGTGAGGATATACAGCATACCACTGATTGTATCATGACTGGAAACAAATTATTGAGTTTACATCAAGTGCTTGTTGTTTCAATGAGTACCTTATTTGTTCACAAGTCTAATGAGTACAGCTTTGTATTTATTTTTTTGATTGGTTCTTTGAATAGTCCAGGGAAGATTATCAAAACATAAGCAAGTGAGGTGCTTCTCTCTGTCTCAGGTCCAATACTGCTCTCTTCCAATAAGCAGAAAAAATTCAGCATCTACATGAGGTACAGTGACTTGTCAGGTTTTAAAAACATGAAACCACGTACAAAAATAAAAACATAGAAAATAAAATAGAACAGCCAAATACATAACTTATACTTCACTAATGAACAAAAATATATTTCCTATGTTATATTTACAATAAAATCTAAATGAGATGGTGAATTCACTGAAAAACATTTTTTTTTAGCTCCAATTCATCAAACATGTTTTTTTTTTCTATTTCTCTGATTGTCCGTGTTGTTGTTGTTTTACTGACAATTTTAGAGCCAACACTGGCTAATAATAAATACAATATGTTGATACTCTACAGTTTCAAATACAATATACAATGCACTGAAGTCTGAAATCTGGTGTTTGACGGCTAACCGAGCCTGCTGTTGAATTTTCTGCTCACTTTCTTGTGCTGAGTCTCTCCCCTAGGCAGCCCTGAAGCTTAAACAAAGTGTTCATTCATCACATGAGTCTTTGCATAAATAAACAAAATAAGTAGACAAAAAAAATGACTCAAATCTGGCAACTGTGAGAGCAAACCCACTTGAGTCCAACTGGGGAATTTTGTTCATTCATGGTGTTTTTTTTTCCTCAAACAGCTTCACATTAATCAGAATTGATAAAAATACAATTTATATCCAGTGCTTATAACACTTATGAAACATCGTCTCCTCGTGAGTTCTTGTCATTTTTTGTCTTTTTTTTGTCTTTTTTTCCTGCTATATAAGCACAGTCAAGTTTCAGTTCCGTGAAGAGTCCTTTTTAACTACCAGCCAACTAAAGCAGTGTGGCGTGGTCATGAAAATATTTACAATCACATACAAATCAATCTAACCACCAGCAAACAGGAGCAAACAGCTTAAAAATACCAAACAGGTTGACTTGGAGGGAAATCCACTTGGGTTTGTTTGTAGGAGAGCATCCTTTAAAATGTTTTGTACCTCAAATGAGACCAATGTAGAAAAGATGTGATGGAGAAAAAAATTATGAATGGCACAGTTAAAAAAAAAAAAAAACCCTACAGGACTTAATATAAATGCTTCCAAAAAGTAGAAACAAGCCAGCATTGATATCGACGATAAGAAAATATGAGTGATATATAGAGCCATCTGTACCAATTAGAGCGAGGAGGAAAATGCAGTGACCAGCAGTGGGGATCTTGACCAGTTAAATACAGTGACCAGCCATTCAGATCCTTCAAAAAGCTCTGTGCTCTTTCTGAAATGGACAGGTTCAAGGGCAAGGGAGGGGAATAGCTGGACTCATGCATTAATAATGCTGTATTTCAGATGATACCCAGTCGTCAGTCATTTTAATAATCCCCCACAGCTTGATGTACTTGTTCCATCTGCTCGCCAGTGCCTGGTGATTGGGCCAGGGTGGGAGCCCTGTTGAGGCCTTACTACCAGCACTTTGATGGAGAGCACAATGAGGGACACACACCCCATTTTTATTGTTTCCCGTCCCTCCCTGGTGTTTTCCCCCTTCTCCGAGCCAGATGGCGCCCCCTGGGTGCTGAGGTTGCCACGGGCAGGGGTCAGAGCAGGGCATGGCAGGGAGGGGAGCCACTTAGACCTTCTGCCCTGTAAAGAGGATCTGAGTCTCAACATCAAGGCCTAGCTTTATCTGGCTGCAGTCCCCAGAAGGTCACCACTTGTCATCTTTTTAGCTGAAATTAAGATAGAGACTTTGTGTTTCTGAGTCATTGCATGTTGTCCTGTTCTAAGTGCGTTCCAAGAGATTATTTCAAAATAACAACATAAGGCTCAAGGGTGACAGAGTAAGATTTGTATAAGTGCACTAATGCAGAAATCTGTGTTTTTAAGTTCCCCCGTCATGACGAGGTAATTTAAGATTTTAGCCTTTCTCTCAGTTTATAAATATCCTCATAAACTGTCACTCCTCTTAAGACTACGGCAGTAATCAACTCATTGCAACAACCCGATGACCGTGCTCTGCTTTAAGACTTCTTAGTGTCAATTTAAGATTTACAATGTCTCAAAAGAATTAAGATTGGAAAAAAATGAAGTTCTAAGACGTAAGACTTTAAACTTGCTGTCCAAATGGGGCTAAAGCGTTTAACAGAACATACTGTAGTTACACATTGTACAACATCAATTTGAGATTGTAATGCCCCCAAAGCTGCCTTTCACTGCTGTTCCAATCCCACAGATTGGAGGCCTTTGGCCCTTTAGCATTCTGGCCTGATTACAATCACTCTGATTAAGAACTTGGTGATTCTGACTGGGTTGCAGAGCTGGAAATGAGTTAAGGACGCCACTGTGCTCTGTGTGGACTGGGAGGAGGAAATGAAAGGGCTGGCCGCTTTCATTGATGATCACTGCATTGGGCTCCCTGGAGAACAGCTAGCATCACAAGCTACCACCCAAAGATGTCACATACTGTAACCTCCTGCAGAGCCTGCTGCCTCCAAGTTCCTGAGTTTCATTTGTTTATTCTGTTAGGGTAAATTAAAAAAAGACTGGATAATGAAGCTGTATTAAGAGATCAAGAGATTGTCCAAGACTCAAGAAGCCTCTCCCAAAAGACTTTACAGATTTTAGAAACAACTTGAAATGTTTGGCACTTCTGCACTAAATAATGCAGTTTGTGTAATAACAACAACACAAAAAATAACACAAATAATAATAATAATTAATATAATAATAATAATAATAATAATAATAATGTGTAATTTCCCTCTGTAATACGTTGGAATCACTCCATATGAATTTTGAGATATTTTGTACTGGTAATAATTAATTATTGATTAAAAACATTCACAAGCTGTTGGCTGGCACACTATACCTGAGTGAGAATATTATCCCCATCTTGAACAGTTATGCAATATATCAAAATCATCTAATTGAAGAGGAAAACAAGGTAAATGACCGTAAGAATTATAGGTTCATATCAAATGTTCAATTTCAAGTTCCGTCTTTTGTTCTAGGCAATGACCTAATTGTGTAAATGTCCATGATCACAATGAAAAAATAAACAATGAGATAAAAAAAAAAAATCTAAATTACCACAACCAAACTGCTTCACACACTTGAAGAAACACTTAAGACCAAATAGCTTTTTGATTCTGATGAAGCCACATCTGCATGCTGGCTCTTAATGATACATTATTTATTTAAATTTTTTTTTTTTTTTTTTTAGTTTTTTTTACATTTTTAAACCTTTGTGGTGTCGTTTTTGTTTTTCTTTTGCTCTTTCGTTCCCTCAGATCAGACCGGCCCTCTGGGCATCCTCCTGTATGAGTGTTTTGTCCTCTTTCCATTGAAGAGGTCTCAGTTGGCGCTGACTGGCTCTTGTGTGTCATTTTCACTACTATAGTCTGATTTGGGCTCGTCCTCGAAATCCTCGTACATGTCCATCTCATCCTCGCCATTCACCGGCACATTGTTGTTCGCCATGGTGTTGGGCTCTAGCTTCATGTTGTAGGTGCTCTGAATGACGGGAATGGAGGGATCGGGACTCGCCGAGGCACTCGAGCACTCTGATGTCATCTGAGGTGAGGGCGTGGTGGTCGCCATTGAGATGGCCCCAGGGTAGACCATACTGGCGCTGGTGGTGATGGGAATCTGCGGTGGCTGTCTGGATGTCGGAGAAAGAGGGAAAAATTAACAAAAATTGCTTTTAATAAAAATGTTCAAAAGCAGATGGAAAGAATTCCGAAAGTGCTGCTGAAAGAGTGAGAGCTGCTTGGGCAGAATATCTATATTTTCTTTTGTTGCAGCTCTTAACTTGAGATGGCTGGATTAGGGGTTTCCCACAGCAGGCCGCTTTAAGCCAGCAGCTCTGTGAAAATGATTTGGGAAAAAGAGAGGTTCTCCTGACAGCTCCCGTCTTGAGCTGTTCAGAAACACTACCCAGTTTATTGGTGACATAAAACCAATACGTGGTTAGCGCTGCTCTTGTCTTCTGTTGCGCTGCATGATTGATACTCCAGCCGCTGAAGCTTATGACTGACATGGGAACACCTGGAGAAGGGTTCTCCTGCTAACCACACACAGTAAATTAAAGTGTTAAGCTTCAGACTGCTGCCCTCCAGGCTTCTGTAAGTCTATACTTAAAGCTTATATCCTGTAATAATGTCTGCACTTCATGCTCCATTGGCAGCCTGCTATTGTCTAAAATTATTAAATCACAGCTATTGAAAAAATACTTTACTTTTAAAGTGCATGTCAGACCCTCGACTTAAAACCAATACAGCACAGGTTAACTCAACAGGCACTTTAGAGCTGTTTATTGGCGAGAGTGTGGCGATACGATGGGCAGCATGATACAGGGATTACTATTTAATAATAATGACTTTGAGTTTATTTTATATATTGTGATAATGTAAGCAAGGCCATCTAGGGATTTTAAAAAAATCTAAGTATAAAGAACACACCAACATATTTAAATAATTGCACTACTTTTTGCATGTAAACTATCAATGAAAAATGGATACAGTATCATAAACATGATAGTGCAATTCTCAAATGTATCAGTGTTTTGTGTGCTTTTATATTGTGAGAAGAAGTTTAAGTAGTGTAAAGGCTTGAGACGGTGGGATTGGTGACTGCGTACCTACCCTACAGTGAAGAACTGCCTCATCTCTTGTCGCCGTGAGCGCATCATCTGCTTGTATTCTCCAATGCGGAGTTTTTTTCCGTCAATGATGCAGGTCCTCTTGGGCCGTGGCTTGTACTTGTAGTTTGGGTACTTCTCTAGATGTTGCTTGCTCAGACGGGCCTGCTCCTCGTAGTATGGCTGCTTGTCCTGGTTAGTCATGGACTTCCACCGAGAACCTGTAAGATTGAACAATTATGAGAATAATAATACACCTATAAATACAAAAATAAAATTGAGTGTGTGACCAGCAACTATGAAGTATTATATTTGACCTTAAATCATTATAAAATGCTTTTCAATGTGTTATTATTATTGCTATTAAGCATTCTGAATATTTATGAGTGGTTATAACTGTAATTATATTGTACTGTAAGCAGATTATAATGAATTATAAATATATTCATGATGCATTATTTGTATATTTTAGTCGTTAAAGAGTAATCAAATTAGGGTGTTATCTTAAAATGATCAATTCTATAATCTTATGGAGTCAGATAAATAGATTTTACCACTTTGGTTTAAAACTTACTTTAGCATTAAACTTAATACATTTTCTACATTTCACCGTTTTCTAGCAAAATCATGATTTATTATTCACCAGCCTCTTGATAACCCTGCACATGCAAATTATCCGAGACAAGAGACATGCTCGGATGTCAAACGGTAAGGAACAACAAGCTGCTGTAGTAAATACTGCGGCTCTGTGAAGTGTCCTACTAGGTACCAGATGACAGCACTTTTAACAGCTCTGATGTATGGACTCCAATGCTGAGGGGACAAGACCCATTTAGCCTCTGTCATTTTTCATGACAAACACTTATGGTAGTGATGGGCTATAAATCCATCTGTATGCTGTGGTGACCTGATTCACAGTGGACTATAAGATAACACATTCTCCTGCTGCAGATGCTACTTTGTCACATCAACTACAGCATGTTTAGAGAAATTAACCCATATCTGAATGTGCAAAATGCTTGGCTAATTCGGAAGATGTTTAGATAGATTAACAAAATCGTAGAAAGTAAGTTGTCCTCCTTTACAGTGTGTCACTGTGAGGGGACTTTTGTTTTTGACCATGAGCTATAAACACTGTTATCACTATTGTCTACAGGGAAAGACTTAAGTCCTGTTCAGCTGGAGGGTGAGAGCTACAGAAGCAGGGATGCTAAATGGATAATAAAGAACACTGTTGGCTACATGACAACATATTGTTGTTAATTTCATTCGTGACTTAAGTACAAATACAACTGATACTAATTCATTTAGCACGGATAATCAAGCACTGAATTGTTGGAATATAGTTTTTCTCGGCCTTACCAGTTACTCTACAAAAGTACTTTGGCAGAATTCGGAGATTGGAACCTTGCAATATTTGCTGGAGTGACTTTTATTTGGTTTGAAAGGTCTTACCCAAAATCTTGCTTATGTTGGAGTTGTGCATGTCGGGGAAGGCCTGGAGGATCTTGCGCCGCTCATCCTTTGCCCACACCATGAATGCATTCATTGGCCTTTTAATGTGGGGCTCGTTGTTGTTCCGTCCTCGGGCTTCCCTGAATACTCGCGCCTCGGTCGATCCAGCGCCTCCTGTTGGCCAACAATAATATGGTTGAGGTTTATCTGCAGAGCCATTTACCTCCTTGGACCCTGGAATAGAGCAGCAACAAGAAGAGAGAGCGACTCGTGACATTGATTAAATGACGAGCCGTGTTTAAACTCTCCTTCATCTACTGTCATCATCATGAACATTGTTTCAGATGAGAGCTGGGCTGCAGACCCTCTTAAAGGGTGGAGACTTTATATTGAGTGGGATACCTGACTTGACAGGCTTATATTTTATGTGCTATAAAAGTGAATACAATGTCACTTTAAGGGGCTCTTTAACTTATACTCAGGTCTATCCAAAACCAAAAGAGGAAGACCTTAGACTTCAATGGCAGTTAGTGTTCGCACTTAACTGAGCCACATACATTTCTATTCCACATACATGGTGTCCATAAAAAGTACCACCATAAATAAAAATATAGGACGAGAAGCAGTCTAAAAAAGTACATTCAACACATATATGCACAAAACAAATCCAGCCTTTCCTCTCCGTTGCTCTGCTCTCTTTTCATCCCTTCTTATTTTTCCTCGCTCTCTTCCTCCCCACATTTGCGATGAGAGACTGTGCCGATTCTGCAAAGTGCTGTTTCTCAATCAGGGCATTCACAATCAGCATAAGAGAGTTTCTCTCAGTATTAAACTGTACATCAGGCTGATAATGATTTCTGTTTGCATGCGCATTTGCTTCCTTTTATATGTAAGATGTGAAAGAATTAAATAAAAGCAGTATGAATATTTAAACAAACAAAAACATGTTGATAAACAAGGCTTGAAAAATAAGACAAAAAAAGCCTTCCATATGCTACGATACATCTTTAATGATCTCAAATCTGGAAAAGAAAGCTTGGGATGACTCATGCATATTTCATCATCCACATGTGAAGCCTTCTCATTAGACCATTCCACTTGCAGCCTTGGCACACGTTACCTGGGGTTTGATTTCTATTATTATTTCAGTTGATAAACAAAATCAAACTCTTAATGAGTAATGGAGGGCTGTGCGGAGACATTAATTCCAAATCCACAGAAACCTCGCTTTGCTCTAATCACTGAAGATGCTGCTGCACCATTTTCAGCCTCAAGAGTCTGAGTGTCTTCACTTTGCAAAAGCGTGTCTTCTTTTCACAAGTATTATAGGAGACAAGTGGTGAATATATGTAGAGACACACACACATTGATGCTGCACTGAAGTCGCACACAGCCACCTCCAGTATAATAGACATGGAGGTGTGGTGGAAGTTTGGCTGCCCACTAGAAAACCTGTTTCTTGCAGTACAAAGGCCCCCCAGATCGATTTTCGACAGCTCATGTTGAACAGTCAAACAGCCACATTTATGAACCACAGACATGTGGCAGACCAGTTAAAAAAAGTGTTTTTACATTGTGACTCTGCACTGGTTGCTGCAAAAAGGACTTTGCATATTTATATCTTATAAATATATAGAAAAAGAGGGGGGAAAGGTATATATGAAATACATATATGGATAAACCTAAATTGTCTGGGCAAGAAAAGAACCTCTTGATTTTAATATCTATAAACTAGTCAAATCAATATATTACCTAATACCTAATAATATATTATTTTTCCACCAGGCAGAAAATTATATATTTTAGGAAAGACTTTCAGAGACTATTTAAACAAAATGTTTTTTCATATAATCAGCTTTGTCAGGATGGCTATAGAGAAAGACTCTTACCTTTGCTTAATGTCTCTCTTTACATGGCCTACACAGCCTTCTAATAAATTCATAGAAATATACATACTAACACATGCAGGATGCACAGAAATGAATAAATAAATCAGAATATTTAAGAGGTGTTTGTCACTTTCATTGGCACTTTTTTAAACTCTGCGAGTGCCATCTCTAGTTCTGTTTGCTTTTGCCCCCTCGAATGCTATAGGACCTAAAGCCATCATGAATTCAGAAATAATACACTACCTTTGCTGCCACCGAACCCCACAGTACGTTAATTTCATTTAGCATGCACTCACTGTACAGGATGAATTGATTTCACTTTGTTTGGTTTTGACAACCATGTTTATTGTGCAATGAAATGTGGTGTGGCGGAGGGCTGACAGTATCCATCAACGCGGGGCAATCTGCTGACTGCCGGGGCCAGATGAAGGTATTCATTAGCTCAGGAGCGCAGCGCTCACTCAGACACGACAGCCAGTGTCTGCGCCCCGGGATCGCTTGCTGTAATTTACGATGCCTCCCGTGCCATTACTCTATCACTGACACTGATTCAGCAATTTATATACTGGTGTGCATGCATACGGGCAGAGGTGAGCTTCTTACGGGGAGGGGGACAAAACAAGCGCCTGCCATCAGCTCGTGCCACATCCATAGTTAGCCAGGAAACCAACCACGTGACTTGGTTCATTGGAGGGAAACCAGATGAGGCATGGTTTTTTGCTCAGATGATGGCACATAGAAAAGTGCCTGTCTGATGCTACAGAGAGCCGTTGAAATGAACAACAGCAGTGTTACATCATTTTCAGCCGTACTGAAGCAGGTGGTGTGGTCGTGGATTTGTAAAGAATAAAGTGATGAAGGTATCAAGTTGACTCAGACTTAAGACACCCAGTTTGACCTTTGACCTGAAATAATAATAAAGTTTTGACGGTGATCTCTAATTACAGTACTATTACAGAGTTAGGAGAGTGGCTTTCTGTGATAAAATACTATGCAAGGCTTCACGGGTGGAAAAAATTGGCCCTTTTTTTTCATCCCCTATAATATAGACGACTTAATCAAAAGCATCCTGCACATTAACAGCAAATCCCAAGAAGCTGCACCACGCAATTTACTGCAACATTGTCTCCGTCTTTTCATTGAAAATCATGACACTGCTCTGACATTTTGCAAATGAGCATTAACATTTTTTTTCCAGGAGGTGCAGGACATTTAGGAATCAGTTAGTTAGGTGTGTGATTGTGTAAATAAACACAGATGTTTAGCAGTGACAGGGGCAGGCCCCCTGGGTGGTAGCTGGGGAGGGAGCGAAACAGAGGGAGTGCTGCTTAATAGAATTTATTGTGATTCATGAGGCCCGCAGCTCAAGTGTGACAGAGCGATATGAGAATCCCCTTTTAATTTGTCTCTCCTGGAAACACTGCAGATGAGCAGCATGAATTACAGTGAGAGAGGGATTGTGTGTGTGTGTATGTATGGGGGGGGTGTATAAAAAATGGAGTAGGTTAAGCTGGTAAGGACGAGGCAGAAAAAAGGGAGAGAAATAAAGAGAGAATGTATTGAGGCCCAAAAGCCTATCACACCTGCGAGCTGCAGGCTCAGACTCGACCGTGTACCAAGCCAGAGGGTAGCACTGCCCCAGCAGTCCCCTCTCCTCCCCCCTTTTCTACTCCTTACTCATCTTTGTTCTGCGGGCAGACACATAATGTCACCCAGGAATCCGCTCAAGAGGATGAGCCTCAGTGAGCAGGCAACAATCACGCAAACCTGCCAAGCCCTCCCTGTTGGGATCAAATCTAACACCTCTGACTGAAGGCATTTACTACTGACAATAGAGCCTCTCCCTCAGAGCAGGATCAGGCCAGATTAATGTGTATGGACAGACAGGAGACAGCGCTCAGTGGCCCTGTTCTAGCCTGAGCTCATAGCATGCTAATTAAACCATTACAAATTACAAGTGATATAAGCCCTATTATAACATGTCAATCCTTTTTTTTTTTTCGTTTCCAGTCAGGACGATTTCTGGCACTTGCGTGTGTGTTAGTGTGTGAGCGTGCACACATGGGAACTTGGGAACAAACGGCCAGCGTGTTTCAACATGCAGACTAAGGCTTTTTTACTTTTCTACTCTATCCCCTCTCATATGCATTTAGCCTTAAAGTGGAGTGTAATCTTTCACAACATCTCAGCTTTGCGCACACAGAAAAAGAGAAAGAGAAATCTGTCCTGTTGGGGGTGAATTTGAATTTGCCAACTTCAAAACAGAACTCTCATATTGATTGTGTTGACCTATTCAGCTATTGTTGTTGTCACTTGATAAATCATTATGTCTGAGGCTCCTCGTCTAAGCTTTCTTCTAGGAAAACTCAGCAATAAAAAGCCGGAGCCTGATTCCCACGGCCTCACAGTGGAAGAAAAACAACAACAAAAACCTCTTCAAACAATCAACTCGAATAAAACTTCATAACAGCTCCGAGCTACCGATGTAAAGAAACCCATCAAAGTAACAACAATGCAACACTACTGTTCTTCTCATCCTATTCCATGAGGACATTGTCAGAGACACTCCATCTTTTCTCACTCTACGGTTGATATTATCACACTGGGCGTTTAGATTAATTCTGTTTCCTGCCTTCACACATCTCTCAACAACCTCTTTGTTCTCTGCGGACTCTCAGTAATGGGGGCGGTTTAGACAAACACAAAACCTCAGCTACGCAGCAACTCCATACTGCCATATGTGAATGAACAAAGGGCATGGCTGGTCTGAGGCCTTTGTGGTATTTGGTAATGTTTTCTTCAGAGCTTAAAAAGACCTAATGAATTTGCAGTGGGTTCATGCGTGTGGCTCGTGGCTTTGTAAAATGAAGGAAATCCTATCTATTTCCATTCCTGCGCCACTCTTTTTCCAAGTCGTTAGGACTTTGGTTGCTGCATGCTTTGCAAATATTAGCTTAAGCAACCTAAAGCTTTCTGTGAACTGCTGTGATGACAGAAGTCCGCTGTACACTGGGTCTACTCAATGTGGCTGCTCTGTTCTGCAGGGAAAGCTGCTACACACCAAGGGGCTTTCACACCCTATGTAAGGAGGGAGGTACACCCAGTAATTTTCCTTTTCAGGAAACACCAAAGTATGTGCAGTGTGTTCCAAACTACTGAGGAAAAGTTTAGAGAAGTGCAGAGATGTTAAATTAATTTACCTCCCTTTAAATCATCCCCAAAAATAATTACATTTATGAATAAAGTCAATATTTTTCAAAGTATTCAGTAATTATTTATTTGGCAATTTGCAGGTCAAAAGCCATCAATACGCCTGGGTTAAAACTAGGGATGGATAAATATTGGGCTTTTAAATTTAATCTGATAATGAAAAATGTATTTTGTATTGTTACGTCAATAAGTTATTGTCCATTTACTTAACAAACAGCATCTATACACTTTGTGGCCATATGCACCGTAAAAGTTGGTTTGCCTTATTTTTAAAATAAAAAACAGTGAAATTAATAATCAGCCAGTGACCGCCATTATTGCATTGGCTGAGAAAAAAAAAGTGCATCTAATTGATTCTGCTATTGGAAGGTGAAAAGACATCCAGATGGGATGAATTCAGTTTAAAAGTAAACCTTATTGGATGTATTGGTGACATATAATTATTGTCCAAGAAGAATGAAAATTACTACATTTGAATGTGAAGCAGAGTCATACTACATGTTGAAATATAGTCTGTAATATGTAACTCTGACATAAAAAATTAGCCCTTTAACTTGTCATCCCAATTTAGCTGGGTTTTAACCCTGACATCTGTATGACCTTTGACATGCAAACAAGCAAATCAGAGCATTCTAGGTTGTTAAATGGAGCGCAGATAAGCTGCAGTTAGAGGGATATTGTATGTTTCTATACATCAAGGTATACCAGGGAGCCAAGCCTTGATTGGTTGAGAGAGGAAAAAAATCCTCACAACAAGGATTTTGAAAGTAAACATGTTCTCAGAAGAGTAAACACTTTGTGGTTCACATCATAAAACCCCGCTTCACATCATTCACCCGTATGTGTTTTCCTGTTGGTGAAGCCGAAAGAGACAGACAGATATATTTGTGGTGAAAGAGGAGAAATGCTAACTGTGTGTTTTGAGTTATGTGTACTGCCCTGGCTCCCAGCCATTTCCCCCTGGGAAGAGGACCTCTCTCTCCTCTAACCTCTGCTTGCTCCTAATCCATAGCCCACTGGGAACACTGATGTGAGGCGTCTGGCGCAAGCCTTTCCCTCGGCCCTGTGCAGGACTTAAAAGGACACAACTGCCCTGGTGTGCGCTCTGTTTCAGTCCCGACTCCACAGTAGCCACAGAGAGAAGGTTCCCACTGGGAGAATGAGCACTGGAAGCACATCTGTCCGAGGAGTCAGACGGGTGGGATGGGATCTGCTGCTGTGGCTCGCATGGGAAACATGTCAATGAATCCACTAAATACACCTCTATTCCTCATCGTCACATTTGGGTGTGATGTGAAACTAGGCGTGATTAAAAAAAGACATTTGCTTTGGAGTTGGTAAACAAACATTTTTTCTTTATAAAAGTCTATGTGAACCAATTATGCAGGAGCATTTCTTTCTAAAACTGATGGGAAATGTGTCTGAGATGCTATTTAAAGATGGTGATGCCTTGATGGGTTACATTGTCATGAGAAATATCTATCCTTCTGCCTTGAGACTCTTTGAGGCATCAAAGATGAGTCAGAACCATTTTCCTCTTTGCTCTGGCTCTGAAGTGCCATGGAAACTGCCGCAAATATTTTTGTCGGACAAACATTAGCGCACTGAGGTGCTCCTCGCTCCTGTGTAGGAGCCAGCGCCACAAAGGGAGATGACGCTTTGTCACACTGGTGCAACCCGAATTTACACCCCTGTGCCCAGGACCTCAAACAAGCACAACAGCAACAGGAGCCGAGCTTGGAAAAAAGCCAGCTTTGTCCTCAGGCACCCTTGTCCTCCGCTCACCTACCTGTGAAAACCTCGGAGCCACGGCTCATTTCAAACGGCATTTGCCCCAACCCCCACATCTCCCTCACACATACGCACGTTTCTGCACACACCCATATGCTCCACAGTCTAACAGTGAGGCACATGGAGTAGCAGGCTTTATCAGCCATTAAAAGTCATTTTTAAAGTATAACCTATAGAGAATATAGTCAACATTATTAAGTCCTCAGCACAGAATTCACTGTAACTTTAAGTGAATTATTAAGGATTAAAAAGGAAACAATTATATCCCATTAAAAACAAAAGAAAATTAAGAAAAAAACTGATTTGGCCTTACCATCAAGATCCTCTGGCCTGGTGAGGTCAATAACTCTGTGGCCGATCTTTCCTTCATCACCCAGCTTGCCGAGGTGGTGCCCGATGCTCTCAAAATGCGCCCTCTCCTACGGGGAAACACAAACAGTCAGGTACACGAACAAGCGCATATACACTTTGTGCATTGATAAGAATTGTAAAAAATAACCCCATCAGGAATCTGAAAATTTCAAAAGGAAAAAAGTGTCTTTGGTAAATGGAGGTTCTTTTGAAGAGCTGCTCTTTTGACATGAGCTAGATGTGGCTTTTTCCTCCCTCATCTCTCTATTCAGCAGCTGCTATAATGGATGACAGGAGGCAGAGAGACAGTGAGGGCCAGGGGTGCTGTAAATAGATTTACAGAAGGATACTTTGTGATCCGAAGCACACAATGGGGCCGTGGCCCTCTTTGCAGTGCTCAGATTTTCCTCTGTAATCTTCTCCTTACATCCTCCCTTCCAGTCTACAGTGCCCAGAGCTCAGCGCCCATCATTTATTCAGAGTTCATGCTTTAGAGAACACACCGTGTTTTCCCGTTTGTCATGTCGCTTTGTGCTCAGATTAAACTTGGCATCATGTTGTACTTGACGCACAATGAAACCCTGTCATTCAGCGCTCCGTGACAATATTAAATGTCATGTCCGTGTGCATTTACAGAATAAAATAACAGCTTTCGGGGGGCCTCTGAATAGTTGCTGCACATTACACTTAATGTATTATGCAAGGGGAGAGTGCCGACTGCTGCTGGCTCCATTGTTGAATGACCTACTTCCTCAGTGAATACACAGGGCATTAGCAAAGGGCTGTCTTCCTCTCTAAAGACTCAACTAGGAGATGGACACTTTGACTCTGCATGATACAAATAATCTCTCCCCCCTAGGTTTCGCCTGGATGACACTAAAAGCAGGCATGTTGCCACCATTCAGAAAAAAAAGCATTTGTTTTACTCCCAGGGTGAGCGTTCAATCTCTGCCAAAGATGTACTGTCTGCACTGACCTCTGCCTCTTTCTTTTCTAAACATGCCTATCACACGCAGCCTGAACAGAAACTCAGGTAGAGTCCCCACACAATACTAACAGCTCCCCTGCCACACACACCGACACCAACACACACATTAATCTTTTAGCCCCTTCTTTGTAAAACACTGCACCATTTTGTTGTTTGTTCACGTTGCGCCCCCAGGGAAATATTTTTCCTCCCTAACAGGAGAAGGTGCTAAAACATTAAGCAGACCCAACTATTGCAAGTGAAAATGTTTATTTTTATAGCTGCATTTGATTTATTTAGTTGTCTTAACCCGAAAAATCATGACGGCAACAACAGCCATCTGTAATTACAGCACATTTTTTAAAAGAATATTAAGAAATCTGTCAATTTTTTTCTTCCTTTGTATAACATTTTTTTCTTGAGGGTTAAAAAAAAGATGACAAGATGAAGGATGAAGATAGTTAAAGTCCATTTGAGGCCTTTCACAGTATTTTGATTTTCCTCATGCTTTTATTTATTCAAGAACTATTCCTCAAAAGAAAGGACTGCGAAAGAGACAGAAAGAGCACTGCAATTTACCATCATACTTGAAGGAGCAGTCATTATTTATGGCCAGCTGAGTGATTCTGATATACAATTAACCACTACCTGCTTATGGCCTGTGATTAGAGCCTGTCTATCTGACGGCCCTTTGCTTACTTAAGTGTTTTCTAATTATGACATATGTGGTGGTCCCTGCTGGGCAAGAGGACGCTTTGTAAAGAGAAGATGGAGTGTGGTGCCTCTCTCTGTGTCACATTCTGCGTAAAGCAACGCATGCGCGCGCACGCGGAGCTGTATTCATCACCCGGCCACATTATTGCTCTTAATGAAAGAAGCTAGCAGCCCGATGACAAAGTGACTGATGTGCGATTAGCTGGATGGGCAATGGTGCTGCTTCAGATGCTCCTTGGACAGTCCACTAGGAAGACGCAGCGTTCACGGGTACTGTATGTCTGTAATAAAGCAGTCATCTCGTCCCTCTTCTGCGCTTCGCCGGCCCCTCCTGATCAATCACGTCCTTTTATAAACTCATGATCATTAAGCATCATGTTGGGCTGAGAAGGAGAGCGAACAGGGCCCATCCATCAATACATTTCATTAATAACTAGCTCAGTGTTGAACTTCTTTCTCCACCGCACAAAGTCATGATTAGTGAACATCGGCACATTAGACAGCTGGGAACAAGACTGAATGAGACTCTGACATAAAAAGGATAATGTGCTTTCTTGTTGTTGTATATGAAACATGTACACATACTTAATATGAGCCAGCTCTTTATATACTTTAATAAAGGGGTAGCTAGTTACACTAAGTAATCCTCCCTCCCCTGTGTTGGCTGTGCTAATTAATATCAGACTAACTGTGCAATATGGTACCACAAATTTTCATAAAATTTTATATACTTAGCTTAATATACTTATTGGTTATAAGTTTGGTAATTTATAACTGCGAATTAGAATTATAGTTGAAATTAGGGCCATAAATTATCTGTACAGCATGAGGGTTTTGTTTTAAGGGCTTGAAAATATTCAGTGAACTAATGCTTCTTTACTGCCCACGCATCAAGTGCTGTGATAAATTAATGGCACTTTTATTATTTTATAGTGTCATTAAATTTTTACTGATCACTCTGACACAGAGAAGTAGCAAAGGACATGCAGTATCTGGGGAAGCTGGCCGTCCTGCCAGGAAAAGAGAGAGAGCATGAGGCTGATGTATAAAAGGTGTACGGTACGAGGGAGCGATAAAAGGTTTTGAACACAAACAAAATAGAAAAATCACGGTGCTGTGAAGGGGTACAGATAAAGAGACGGGAAACAAAAGATGTAACAGTACATATTATTCCCCTCCCATTCTGACCACGACCGCTGGCAAGCAAGCGGTCCCTCCCTCAAATGACTTCAGCATGCAGCTCTCCACCCCACAACTAAAATTATAGCAATGCACTCGGAGCTGTAGTGGAAAACTGCCACCCACAATAATCTCATCTGCCCTGCCTGTGCAGCCTTTTGTCTTTAAAGTTTGGTAACAGATGCGTTTTGTTCAGCTTCACATGGCTGCCCAGTGAAGTCATGAGCCAGTCCGAGTGAAGTTGTGAGTCACTCAGGAAGACGGAGAAGTAGAAAGAGGAAAGATAGCAGAGGCTGTGCAACTTCTTGGGCGAGGGAACCCAAAAGAGCCCTTGTCAGTGCAGTAAAGAGAGCTTTAATCTGGCCGGCCGCAGAACATGTGCCGGAGGCCTGCTGCTCTGCCCACAGGGTGTATTCTGGGCAGAGGCGGGTGGCGGACGGCCCTGTGCATTGTGCCGACTCCTGCCCTATATTTAGGCAACACATTGCCAATCCTGACACTCCTTCACTCTCTCCTTTGTAAATAGCTCGGGGCTATAGGCAAAGCCATATGGCCTGGGATTGTTCAAATAGAGATGAAAGGAAAATACACAGGAGAAAGGTAGACCGTGACGCAGATCAGTGGGCAGTTTGTTGGAGTTTGCTCAGTTTGTTGGGCCCAGTTTTGAGGCGAGACTGACTTAAAGGGAATAATGAGAATAATAAATTCTATATTTTTCCTCCCACCTGTTGGGCTATTTAGATTGTTTTGGTGTGCGTTGCCGAGTGTTGGAGATATTGGCTGCAGAGATGTTTGCCTTCTCTTGAATATAATGGAACTAGATGGTGCTCAGCTTGTGGTGCTCAAAGTGCCAAAAAAAATATTTTAAACTCTACAGCAATGTGTCTTTCCAGAAATCATAACGTGGTTACTGAAGATAATCCACTGAGCATGTTGTAAGAGGTTTCATGCAGGAACTATTTTCTTTCTAGTATAGTTGTAGTCTCTTCACCACTAATTCACTATTTACCACATTTTTCTTAGTCATATATGTTATTAATACCTAATAGACAGATAATAGACAAACCCAGGCCTTCTTGCATTATTAGACTAGGTCTAAAACATATGTTAAATGATATTTAAATCTATTAAACAAATACATAATCATGTGTCATTTGTAGTACTTAACTAATTGTGTTTTTGTTCTATAATTTTGAAACCAAAATGATCCAACATATTAAACTATGGGTAAACTATGCGATATGAGTGCAGATTAAATTGGCCTGTTTTCTCGTCAAAACATTTTGACATCAGAATGATTATTTAAAGAGAAAACAGCGTAACTTCTTTCAGGCAGCTGGCAGCCACGATGCATTTGACTCCATCCAAAAATTACTAGTTGCCAACTTCAAGTCATATAATAGTCTGGTTATTTTTTGGCTGTGTATATATGTACTGTATATACAGTAAATGACATGTTTAGCCCTTTCTGTGACATCTGACAGCAGTAACTTCTACTTATTTTCCAAGATCTCTGAACTATTGGTAAAAAATCTCATCTACGTCTCCTTCATGGGGGGAAAAGTATGCGATTGCATATGTTTAAAATTTTCATCATTGGAAGCTTTAACAGCTGCAGGGCCCTAAACAGCCACTTATGTGTGATAATGTGCTGAACTGGCTCTGGTTATATCACACACCTGGTATGTGGCAAGTTGAAGGCAACGGCGCTCTGACCACAATACAGGGCTTTGTGTATCAAGTGTCAGTCATCACTGTGGTCTGCGGCCCTCAGAGTCTTCCCTCTGAGGGTCTCAACAATCTGTCCCAGCCCTGATGGAGACAAAGACTGCACTTTTACATGGCTGCAGCTCCTCACAGCTCAGCGCCTCATCTGTTTTGTATTTTTATTGTAACCAGTTGCAATGTTATTTATAAGTCTGCAGCTTTCCAGTAGTTTTTGCTAGTTTTGAACCATTTAAATGTTAAGTACATCCAGCCATGCGGTAAACCCACAGTTCCTTTCATGCAGACTGTTGCTCTCTTTTTACCCGGAGCTCTCCCTTTGCTCAGGCTAATGCAGGCAGCAGCAGAATCAACAGTAGCAGCCACAAAAGGCTGGCATCTGTTCTATAGTCGTCGTCCTTAACATCACACAGAGCAGAGATGGCCGGCTATTCCAGCCCCATTTGTAGTGCCAGGGCATCACCTCATTTGTTTGAAACAGAGAGAGAGGGAAGGCCTTTAATTAAATTAAACTATGTTAAAAAAAATTGTGAGGTAACCTTACTCTGGGCTTCCTGCCAATTCAGTGTTTATTGTTTGTTTTCAATAAAAGGATATGCTATCATTATTCAAGATGAGTTATTTTTTGTTGGAGGGAAAACAAGTCAAACTCACAAAATATGACCTTTCATTTCCAATTTGAAATGTGCATTAAGTCAAAACAATTGGATTTGTTTGACATGTTGGTGCATCAACTTTGGGACCTTTTGTGCTAATCTATAATGCATTATATATTTGTGCAAAACATTGCAGTTTTGTGTCGTCTTAAATTGAGATCAGACGTTCAAATAATGTCACATAAACATCAAGACATTTCTGACCCAGTGTTCAGTTCTTATGTTCTCACACTGCTGAGATCGTTTGGGTTGACATCATGTACTTTTACGGGTTTCCAATCCTCAATGATCCAGAACTGTTCACTGGGTCCTCCAGGGAATGTTAAGTTGGGCTGAAATCTCCTGCCTTATCAAACCCTCCAGGTTGCAAACAGCAGGACATTAGAAACTGCAGAATTACCAAAACCCCTTTCACATATGGACAAAACCTCAAGACTTGATGGACACTGGAGCCATTATGTTCTAACTGCAACAATACCGTGGACTATAAATGGTCCTTTGTGGCCTATTCTTTTCCGCTGCCTTTGTTGTATGTGCCTTGTGGTGAGTGCGGTATCACAGGTCTTAGCCACCGGGGCCAGCAGCATTTCTGAGCAACTGCAGCAGGCCAGAAATTCACCATGTAAAATGACAACTGTAGGAAATAATGGAGCCACTACCGCCAAATGACCCTACCAAGATGCAGTCTTGATGTCTTTCTGGAGAAGAGGCGAGGCAGAGCTAAAGACCTGACCTGGGACAGGAGCCCGCAGACACACACACACTCACACACACACATGCACAGGCACATATTATCCAGAGTCATACATTATTTTTATTCTTTTGGCAAACATGAACAATTGGACAAAGCATTAATGTAAGCAATCTTCACAATAGCACTTGCTGGCTACAGCCAGTGTCTGGGAGCTGAGCATAATCTAATTTGGATGGGCAAACCCTTGTATGCCAAGGATTTACATTGCAGCCAAAACGCCTTGGTTTGCAATTTCCAAGACAGCAGTCAAAAAGGAGCAGAAAATTGCTTCCAGGGCTGCAGACCAGACAAGATTATATTCAAAGTCTTTGTGAGGGCTTTGCCTGAATAGAGCCCTGGCATCACATACACACTCACACACGTGCATGCACATGTATACACACACACACGCACACACACAGAGAGAGAGAGGAGGGACCAGTATAACCACTATAACCAATAGGTTAGGAGTTTGGATTTTGTGGAGCACCAGTGTAAGCTCCATTTGAATATTTACAGGCTGAGCTTTGGGAC
This sequence comes from Serranus cabrilla, assembly GCA_903364295.1. Lineage (NCBI taxonomy): Eukaryota > Metazoa > Chordata > Actinopteri > Perciformes > Serranidae > Serranus > Serranus cabrilla. The sequence continues at coordinate 236,259 of CAFUXE010000018.1, read as the reverse complement.
ACGGGAAATGGACAATTGTAGTCATCAATACTGAGGAGAGGAGGTGTTGCAGGGCGGAAAAGGGCAGTTCAATAGGTTAATACACTGGCCTTTCACCTTTTGATTCCAGTTAGGGACATGTCAGCAGAGGAATATATTTTATCTCACAACCGCCATCAGCCTCACATATGCAACGTCTGTTGGAACTGAAGTAAGACAAACTGATGCATCAGTGTAGAATTCTGATTCAAAGACTTTTGTCTCTTCTTCTCTGCTTAGCCTATATGGAGCACTTTTTCTTACCATTGTGCTTGTCTGGTGACATCTGAAGGCTGGAAATTTGAAATGAACTTTTTAAAAATGTTGTCACATAGACAAGCATTTGCTGAGGCTAACAATTTCAGGAGCACTCTCGTGTTCGATTTCATTGTGCCACGTGCAGCTTTAGCCAACAATTAAATAAGATTTTTCCCATTTGAATAAGTAAAAAGGAAAATCTGTACGTGACCGCCACCACAATCTGATTATTCAGTTTATTCAAATGGAAGATTTAGTTCAAGAATTTTTTTTTATTCAGTGATGACATCTATAAATTAGATGACAACCTTTCAAAGCCTCGTTTGTATACTTCAATAGAAGCTTTTATCATTAAAAAAGGAGAAAAGAAGTTATTCAGCGCACACATAATAAGTGATGTTATGTTCTCTGAATGCATTGAAGATAACAAGGTCCATTTTGCAATTTTGTTCATTTTCATAACTATGCTTTTGTATTCTGAACAATAAATGTGAATATATAGTTTAAATTTACCATAAAATTATTGTTCTCATTTGCCGTGCCAATGAATATTTATCAGCAGAAAGCTCTACGTCCCTGATCTACTGGCCATATATTACAGTAGGCCATAAATGTTGATTCTCTGCATTCACCATGTGAGTGAAAACATGCAGAGATACAGATGCTTGATATTTATTCACCCGTGACCCTGAAAAACAGCATGTCCACTTATAGCTCCAGTGCATAATAGAGGGAAACAATTCAAATGGTTACAAATGGATTCCGATGTACTGTATTTGACTTGTAGGCATACTGGCACATGCGAGGTAAAAGCTTCCACTGGGTGAGGAGGAGATGGTAAATAATGGAACAAAGTAATTGCCCTCCGCAGACAATAATACCTTTAAATAAATATTTCAAAAAGGTAAATTGCAGAAGGGTTGTAAAAGGTTTTATTGTACTGATGGGATATAGTAAAAACAGACAAATAAAAAGACTAGAAAGAAAATCTGCTCCTGTAAAGCATGAATATTTTACATGTCCTCAGGTTAAAGGCTTGTATACTGTAGAACAGAGAGTCTGATCTACACCATGTTCTCCTAGGTCAGTGGCCAGGGAGGGAGAGAAAGAGAGAGAGTCCTAGTGATAAAGGTTAGGGAGGAATGCATTGTACTGTTCAGACACACTTTTTATGAAAAGATAAATTGATCCATCTGTAAGCAGCACTTAGACCCACTCCTCTGCCCGGTCATTACAGTGGGATAAATCAATATTTAATATCCCCCTCTAACAGCCACGCTGGATGATCTTAACCTCTCCTTAATCCCATTTATGTTACCTTTCCAGATTCTTCTTCATGTAAGCTCTCTCTATGATAAACTTCCAAACAAGACAGTGTGAGGGGGGGCAGCTATTAAAGACCGCACCATATTTATGTCAGGTGAGGCGCTTTCTTGAAATATTAATATTCTGAAACTGACCAAAGTGAAAGCTTTTATCAGGGGCATTCAAACCTTTCTAGTCTGTAGGCTTGTATCAGCAAAAGGCTCCCTCTCCTTCCCTTTCATTTCACCGCTGAATTACAACTTACTGTTCTTTATTGCAGCCAAAGGATGAAGATGATGGGGCAATTCTTTTAGCTGACTTGATAAAGCGTGCCTCTCATTTCACACCATCCTAATAGGGCCAGTGTCACTGAATCTAAGAGGTGACGATATCTCACGATGATTTGCACGAGCCGGAGAGTCAAGCACGAGCTCGGTTAAGGTGTCATTCAACAAGACAATAAATGATGTAATGAAAACAGAGACGTGTGTGTAAGCGTAAATGACTTCAAATGCAATGCAAGAGCCACATTTTCCACCTGGACCAGCTCTGTTATTTGGTGTTAGGGCTGGACAAATATAATGTGAATATATGTTTGTTGTGTAGATTTTTGCTTTAATTATTTTTTTTAGTACAGAACAGAATCCTAAAAATGAGGCAGTTTCTCTCCTTATCTTTGATCTCTGTGTTTCACTGAGGGCAGGGCTTTGCGCACACACGGCTTTAAGAAGAGGAAAAGGTGCATTAACAATATTAGCTGCTTTGTTTGAGCTTTGTTTGGCGAAAAAAATTAGCATACAGGCTAAAAAATTCAACCAGGATTATATGGAAAATGTAGCTTGGTTTTCCAGTATTCAGCAGTGAACGGACCTCACATCATCGGGTGGACTTTAAAGGGCGGGTGAGCGCGGGAAGCTCAGTGACTGCGAGACCCCACCCCCAACCCCGCGGGATGTAGTGAATATTCAAATATTTGCCGCTGATTAATACCGAAGCTCCGGAGCCCCCTAAGAAAATATTTTAGTTTTCTATACCATTATCCTATTAGTGTATTAATGTCTTTAATAGTATTGAAATTCATGTCCCTTGTTTTTTTCCTACTCCACATTCACTCGGGGGGGG
>CAFUXE010000018.1:219538-233517 GCA_903364295.1 Serranus cabrilla | reverse complement strand
ACATTCACTCTTCCCGCCCCCCTCCCTCTCCTTCTCTCTCGTCTTACTTTCCAAAAACACACTCTCTCTCCTCAGGTGGCATCACAGACAAAAGGTAGATTACAGGTGAGGAGTGACTGACTATTTCAAGCAGAAGATCCCTTTAGAAAAACAAGAAAAAAAACATTCTATTCTGACGTGATTGCTTTAACCTATACGTTGAACAGACAAGTCCAAAATTCAGAGGAAACAAAAGTGAACCGAATACAAAGGACTGAGCAGGGAGTACAAAAATAAAGAGTTAAGCTCTACCTGCTAAGGACAATGTAGCTGTAGGTGAGGGCTGCCTGTTGAAAATGGCTCTTAACAGGCATTGTTCAGTTACTGCTTTCATGTCATGGCACATTCGGCTGCTCGGTTGACCACAGGCTCACCTTAGCTGGGAGGTAGGGAGGCAGCTGCACCAGTGTATTCGTGCTAACAGCCTCACTTACTATGTTGTAACTGAACAAAGAAGACAGCCTGTTTGCTTGTTAAATTATAGGAGGAATTGTGACATTTATGACAGCTGTTTGTCAGTGCAAAAATGTGATCATGGATTGATTGTTGTAGGGATCTTTTTTCTTTAGGTTACTCAGGGCTTAGTGCAGGAGAGTCTCTGTCTCTGTCCTCTCTGTGGGCTGCACCAATTTATTTGCTTCACTTCAGTAAGAGCATAGTTGATTGCCACCTGCATAGACAGTGATCTCTTCCAAACACCAAATTAGAGGGAAATCAAAATAGATATTCATTGACTTTTTTACATATACATTGACCTAGTTGAGGCTGTTGGTTGAAAGTGTCAGGTGCTGAAATATTAATGAGCATCGCTCCCAGTTCCTGCCTGCTCCTCACAGCCAACTGGCAACATGGCATCAAGCTGAAGAGAGGAGGACAGCTTTTTTCTCTCCTTGATTGACTCATCGATTGAAGATATTTTTAAAGGGAATCCCTGGGAGTGTGTGCTCCTGGTACAAAGCAGCCCCATCCCGTGTCAGGGGACGGAGAGGGCTGCAAGTCTGCTTTAATTGGGCATAGACTTCAGAGTCTTCTTAACCCACACCGGGCACCGCCATGGCCTGTCACGGCCCTCACACCAACATCAACAACGCCGAGCCCTCTAAACACGCATGCACAAACATATTCATACTAATTTGAGTAAACACACATGCACGCGCTGGACTATGCCAGCTCTTATCAATAGGACCACCCTGGACATGGATGAAATAAAAATGTTAGCCTTAAGAATTACTGCTATATCAAAATCACCATGTTCCACTTTCTTTAATAGTTTCTTTCCTCCACTACTTGCAGGGAGAGCTGTGCACTCTTTGTGGTCAACTCCCTTTTTGCTTTGCTGTATGGAAAAAGTGCGCAATGGGGAAGACCTGAATCAGGGATAAAACAGAGACAGTCTATATGATAGTAGTGCTAACCTTGTCAACTCTGCAGTTGTTGAGACCCACTGAACTGAGGGCGGACAGCTTTGCCTCCATGCCCTGCTGGTGATGTTGCAGCTGTTCCCTCTGGATCTGCTCCCTCATTTTCCGAGCCTCCTGGATGGCCTTCATCACTGTGTCCTGGTCCCCGAACAACGCGGTAGAGTTTAGGCTGGACAGAATATCTATACACACACACACACATAGCAGAGTTAGTCCAAGAGAACAGACTGTAAAAATCTGTGTGGGATCTTGTTAGTGAGGTGAAGGTCTTACCAAGAGAAGAGCCCCGGCCAAGGCCTCCTCCTAGTGGGCTGGGGATACCACCCTTGCCGAGGAGACTGTTAGGGCTGCCTTTACTGCCGAGGAGCAGGTTTTGTGTCGGGGATGTGGGGGATTTCACCAGGTCTGTCGTCTTTGGCCGAGCAGACAGGTTGAGCGGCTGTGTTCCCTCCTCCTACGGCAGCAGAGATAGGAGTATGAGCGGAGACAGATGTGAGAAGGTGCCCCCTCCCCTCCATTTTTGGAGGGGCTTGGGATTCCCAGACTGCACACACACAGTTGTGCTCTGTTCCTTGTTAATTATAGGATCCCTATCTTGACCCACACCTCCTTCCCTCTCTCTCTCTCTCTCCTCTCCTCTCCTCTCCTCTCCTCTCCTCTCCTCTCCTCTCCTCATCCATCCTTCCTTCGGAGCTGTGCCACTGCGATCTTCTTCACAGTTGCCCAGCGCCTTTGTTCACACTAATTAAAGCAGATTCTGTTTCTCTGTACATCTTCATCTGTTCTCCCTCTCCTCCTCCCTGCTCTCTGTGTCTGCACTCTGGTTCGAAGAATAAATAATGACCAGATAACGGCGGTGCCAATGATCAAAGACAGCTGTTCTATTCATCAGATGTCGACTTGCATTATCTACTTCATTAACTTGTTTTCTAATTTAACTCCTCATTTGTGCATACTTGGTTTTATCATATGCTTTGATATGCCTATTCCTTAAAAAATATGATGTGATTTGGGGAAAAAAAACAACTCAATAGTGTAGTGTAGAGATGAGGTCAGAAGAGGATGTGTGAGCTTGGTGCTGTATTTGCTGGGCATTTTGCAGCTTTTTAGACTAGTTATAAACGTACACCAATGTGCCACTCGGCCTTTCACAGCCTGCTCTGTCACTTCAAATGATTTAAAAAAGATAGGTCTTAAAAGAGTAAGATAAATGCACGCACAAAGAAGTCACCTAAAGTAACCTTTAGGTATTATTATCGACAATCACTGCAAAGTTTGCAGTAGCTGTGTTGAAAAGATCAAAAATAATCAAATATTTTTTCTCCCAAGTATAATATTTGAAAAAACAAAAAATTACAATCACATTTAAATAAAATAAATTATTTACATAAATGTAAAATACCATCCATCCATATTAAGATATCAGATTACCTTTAAATATAATAAGTGTTTCAAGATGATGATGCACCAGAATCAACATGCACAGCTAAGTTGCTTAAATCCAACAAATGCTGAGTGATTCTGAATAGAAACAACTCAAACATCTGCATCCCAGAAGAGAAATGTCACTTTGCACAGTATAAATGGCCCTGTGTATACAGCAGTCTTTTAAATCAGATTAGGCATCACGCTGTCGTTAACAGTCTTTTTCAAAGCCCAAGTGTCTCCTTGTCCAAACATATGGCTCAAGCATAGACTGCCCCAAGGCCTTGTTATTGCTGTGCCAATAACAGTTTGTCATGCAGTGAAGCTGAAAGCAGACAAACAAAACTAAAGGCAATGTGATTCCACTGGACTGTGTATATGCTTGCTTTCCATTTATTTGTAATTCAATTTTGGCAATATTTTTAATGTTTTGACTAGAATTATGTTGTATTAATAGTGGCCTAACTGGCATTCATCAAATCTGATAAGTAGAGAATTGTATTCATGTGATGATATGACAGTGTTGGGTCAGTTTAATGGCAGTCTTTCAGTGGAAATCCCAAGAGGCAGGAAACCTGAAGGATCGTGTGTGAAGTGAGAGCCAGAGAGCCTTCCTACCATTTCAAGACATGATTTATGGTTTTTCTCCATTGTGATATTATTATGTTAAACTACTCCAAATGGGCGTATGTTTCTGATTATGGCCTTAGTGAGTGGGGATGATGTGCATGGCCCTTCCTCTGCATGGAGGTCTAGTGGAGCCATGCCATATACAGCAGCAGAAAACACACATCCTGCATTTGGTTTGTATACAAGGCAAACAAAGTTGTCAATTCTACTTTTTGCTTCGTGTTTGTCAGCACGTGCATAGCACGGTTTTAATGGTTTTACTCCATTTCAGTTACAAAGAGGGAAGAAAAAAACGTTTCATTGTGAAAAAATTAGAAACCATGTGTTCCACAAATTACTGGCTTGGAGCAGCCGAAGCCATAGCAACCATGTCCACAGACTTCTGGTTAAGAGAGAGCGGGCCTTGTTAAAGGCCCACAGATTGATGGCCTGTTGGAGGCTGGGCTCAGCACCGGCCGGCTGTAGCACTGAAAAAGTGAACAGCGTAGATGTTTTTTTGTTCGGACGACACAGACTAGGCTAGGCTAGGTCAAGTACCACTCAAGGCCTGGGCTGGTGGGTGGGCTGGTTGAAGGAGTTGAGGGTTGTACCTTGACGTGAGTGATGGGGCTGGAGGAACTCTTGTCATTCTTCAGAGAAGAGGGTGAAATGGGCCCACCAGCATTGAGAGGCTGGGGGAGTGGAGGCATCTTGGCTCCGGGAGAGACCTGCATGCTGGCAAGCTGGGCGGCATACAGTTGCTGTTGGGAGGTGGAGAAAGCCGTTAACATCCAAATCCAGCAAACATTCAAAGTTTTATATTCTGTCTTTTCCTCTCTCTAGAACTCTCTCCGCTTCTGTGTCTGCCTTCATCTCCCCCTCTCTCTCTCTTTTACGTCTTTCCTCTCTTTCCATGAGGCTGGCAGAGAACCTCCATCAAAGGTCTTAACTGTATTTCAAAGGCTGAACCCAGAGAGAGACAGCAGTCTTAAAAACCACACAGAGATGGCTTTCATTCAAAATACTTGGAGCCCCTATTTTCCACTCATCACAGAGAAAAGTTTGCAGGCTGGATGCAAGTGTGTTAGCAAAGATCTCTCATTTCTCTAGATCTACACAGCTTCCTATTGAAGTTTCTGGCCTGGGATTCGTCTCCACACAGCCATGTGAGACAGTCCCATTCCACAATGTTCGAAACCCAACCTCGGTTGGACTGCCATCACAGAATATGTTAAACACAAGCATTATTAAGGCTTAGAAACCTGCACAAGGAACACTGATGTAATCACCGTTATTTTCCTTGGCGTTAAATCAGTAAGATGTCCGACTGTTGGCGACATTACCACACAAGAGGGTGGTTCAAATGACTGGCGGAGCACTCAGGAACAGTCGGGCGTGTAACAGGGTTGAACTCAAAGCTCAATTTACATTTCCACCACTGGGCTGATTATGTGACGTATACTAAAAAGGGTGGTTAAAAATGTTGATATGAGTCTGACTGCTAATTGTCTGTTGGATCAGATTCTTTGACGCAGTAATTCATCCTTTATCCGAGATAAAGTTACTGTCTAATGTCTTGACGTTAAGATGTATGCCCAGTTTTATATCGTTAGAATGTGAAACAAATAATAGCAGACTGATTTGATGATTATTTTTGTGCTTGTTTTTCTGTGCCGACAGAGCCCTGCACTCCTGCACTGCTGAGACTTCTTTCCGCCCCGGGTCTGCATTGATTGGCCACCAGGTAAGTGATGAAATTGGCTTTTGTCTCCTGCTGCAAATGGCAGGGGTCCATCAAATAGAGCTACTGTTTGAGAAAGAGTGTTACTCCATGTAGCCTTAGACCTCACTTCATCAGACAGATAGCACCCCTTAACTCCCCCACTGGCCTGCTATCCTCACACTGGGCAAACCTCATGGTTTGTTGGTTTATTCAGTCAGATGGTGCTGTCAGGAAGAATCTAATTCCTCGTCCTCTAGCCAATCAGCAAAACCTGTCTCATTTCCTGGTTGAACTGGTCACATACAGACTGTGTTTGTGTGGATTTGGAAAAAGCGACGTGGCCCCGCTGGCCTCACCTTTGAGAGTGTCGATGCAGACTAAAGCCAAACCAAGCACTTTATGTCCATGCGCATATCTCCAGCTATAAACACATATGTGCTCCTGTAAGAAACTTTATCGCTGCCACATAAGCGGCAGTACAAAAGGTCCATTCTTCCAGGGGACCTGGGGATAACAACAGCACATGGGCAGCGGAAATGACAGACTGATTATGTTCCTACAATGATAGCGCGGCCCCCACCTCTCACAAACAGCCTTTTGTCTCAGACAAGAAATGGACACAGGAACAGACCCAACTCTATTTTCTTCTCATCTGAGCTACACTTAGTTAATGTCAGTGGTAAATGCTCTGTGTGTCTGTGTGTGTATTTGTGTGAGTCGGGGTTGGACGGCGTCTCCATTCACTGACTGTCACTCCAGGCTACATGCAAGTCTTAGTAGAGGAGCGGAAGCTCAGTCTGTTGGACAGATGTTTGCTAACAGGGCTGTCGACAAGCATGCCCCTGACCTTGAGTGGGAAGAACTTTATTGTCCCGGAAAAAGAGCATAATTAGACTTTGCCTCAAATTAGACGCAGTCAGGGTGCCCCTTTTCTCTACTGATTAGCAGGTCAGTGCCATGGGGTGAAAAGCAATGGTTATCCTTGTAACAAGGAACACTCTGCCTACAAGAACAATAAATACAATCAGGGGAAAGACGAATGAAAGGTGTGTTAACGCAATATACACTTCTCAAGGACAGACATGAAAGACATCAGTGGTCAGTGTTTGGAGTCTGGGGGCTTTTCCCTTAGCTTGACGATAAGTGAATAATACATTGTAAATTTACAATGAATTAGAAATCTATTGTTTGACACCCAGTACATAATTAATTTAGACACAGCTGTCTCATAAAACTGCTGGAAACTGTCAATTTAAAAGGCATTGTGGTGTCAAAGACTCTGAAGGATTACGCATCCTGTCAAAGCCCGTCTCCCTCAGCAGAAGACATCTGCCTGCTTCCCCCAGTTGACTCTCTCACATCTCGTAACCCCCTCTTCATGTCTACTTGCGAGGTGGGGGCAGCAAAAGGTTCACAGTTTTTAGGGTCAAGCTGAAAGTCAATGCCTCAACTCTGAGGTACTGGAAAGTAGACAAAAGCTTGATTGAGCTCAGGACCTTTTTCTTTCCTTTTCCCCCCTTTATATTTTAAACACAAGTGGTTTTGCTGTCTTTGACAAGAGAAACATCTACATCTTGTGGGACACTTATAATACTTCTTTTCAAAATTAATCTAACGGCCAATGGGATTTCATTGTGTGCGTTAAAAATCTGACAAATAAGAAATATCTGCTTCTACCTTATATGTTTTTTGCCTGCTTGAAGGCAGGGGCCATTTTCCTGATCAAAGGTGAACATATATACTTGGAAAAGGTTTTGCCTCTTTCTTAGAAAAATATTATTTCTTAATACAGATACAACACACATAAATGAGGAGACGCACAAACACAAAATCTCCTGACCCCATCATTCCCTGTTTCCCAGTAGAGCGGAGCAGATCTCAGCAAGCATGGATTCAAAGTGAGTGCAGCACGCCCAAGGTCAGCCTGTTAGCCTCTGGTAATTAAAAACAAGCCCTCTGGAGGCAGCAGAGGTTAAACGGGGAGGTTCACTTTTCTGCCTGCGACATTAAACTGAGATTACACACTCTGCTGATGATGTTAGACATCTCCGAAGTATGGTATGCAATTAAGACGGGCAGCCTTTGTTTGTTTAATAAAACAACAAAGCTGATATTATAGCTCGCATGTGCAATATGATAAATTATGAGAAAAACAATGATCTCATTATGTCTTCAATCAACACGTTTTTTCCTTCTGCAAACACTGGAGCGTATGCCTTGTAGTACAAAGAGAAAAAAACACTTCTGTGGAAAAAAACAAAAGTGCATTTTGTTTTTCTTTAATAAGTCACAGCATGGCAATATGTGCTGGAAAATACTTTGGCAGATATTTGTCACATTTCTTGCTGCCAGCAATGACGGTGCATTGCACATTTACAACTGCAGCCTGCAAAAATATGAAAATAACGACAAACAAATTGCCTTCAAATCCTAAAAATTCCTAATACTAATTAACATTTTCTGCATTTTGCATGAGGTGAGCTTTGTCTGCTGACTGCCACACTCTTAAGCACACTCTTGTCTCTTTGTGTGTCTGTTTGTCTGTCTGTCAATGTCTCATTCACCTCTGCCTGGCCTGGGCGCTGAGCACTGGGCTGGATATGAGGGCATTAACTGTGCTTCAGTGCACCACACCATTTAAAAGGCAGCACAGCGCCAGCCCCGTTTGCCACAAGGCTTGTACAGGCTCATTGCCCAGGGCGACCGGGCAGGCTGACCCAGGCTAGGCCCAGATGTCAGGAGTGGAGGAAGGCGTCCTGGTGCACTGTGCCGATGCTTTCCAGTATGGCCCAACATCTGTCTCATCTGCTGGCACCCAACCTGCTCGGCTCTAACCCCTCCTCTCGCCTTTCTCCGTTTCTCTATCTTACATCTACAGTATATACGTTGAAGTCCTTTTCTATCAGTTTCGCGCATACACACACGAACGCAGCCGAAGTTCTGCCAGTGTGTGTGTGTGGGTTCTCCAGGCCCAGGGGCCCCAGAGCCAGCCCTCCCATTCAGTGCAGCTCACTGCATTATCCACTCTATCTGTCCATCTGTCCCTCTGTTCACCACTGCCTCTATCCAGCTGCTCACATAGCCGTCCTATTAGCCAGCCTTCCACACACAGCTAGCATTGCTGCACTGCCCTGGGTTACCTTCAAAGACCGAGCTCCTCTGCTCATAAACAGAGAAACAGCTGCTCTCTACAGTATGTCTGTTCTCTCTTTTCTCCCCTCCTCCTCCTCTCTCCCTCTCTCTCTTTCAAAGTCAAAAGTGCTTCACTTGTTAATGATGGAAGCCGTTTCTTCACATCTGTACTACACAGGCATTTACATCCAAACAAAAGATAATGTGCGGTTTGCTGCACTCCCACTTTCTTCCTGTTTGTCCCTGACTGTGTAACACTCTTTCTTATCACTCTAGTCGTCTAAGCCTCTGAGTGCTCCTTCAGATGTGTCTGTCTGCTTGAGATCTGGTCTGGGTTGTCACTGAGCATGTGGGCTGCTTTTCATCTTTACAGTGCGAGCATGAGCCGAGGCTGGGACCAGGTTTATCGTGAGGCCTAGAGAGATGCCATAGCAAATACGGCGGATGGTAATTGCGACGTTAAGTCTTAACTCAAGCAGCTCGACTTCCAGTGTTGTAAAGCATGGATGTGATGAGCTTGGACGATTCGGTTAAAAAAAAAGAAGAAGAGCAACACAGACAGAATGAGTTAAAGAAAAGAGGATGGTAGTAATTCAGGGAGAAAAACACAAACTAAGATACTTAGAGATGGTTCAAGATGTGGAAGGGAAATTGGAAAAGCAAGACAGTGAGACAGCAGGAGATAGAAAATGCAGCTTTGACTGAGTGAAAGCAGAGGGTTTCTATTTATTTAGTCCTAACAGTGATACTGCATACAGCGAACCCAGATGTTCGGTTTTATCCAATAATGCTTTCTTTAAAATAGCTTAAACCCCAAAGTCTGCTTCCAATGATAAAAAACAGGACTTTTTCAAAGGTCCTCCTCCTGTTTACTGGTTCTGTAAAAAGGACGAGCGATTTATATTAAGTTCATATTGGCCTTAAGTAAATTGTTTTTTTTACAAACAGCGAATTAACTGCTTTCCCAAATGGAAAATTCTTTTGTAGAATTAGGGAAATTCCCTTCTTGTCTCTTCACTCAATTCAATATAGTATGTGTCCGGACAGATTGGAGTACAATCTGAGCACAATTTCCTCTGTTAGGTGAGAGGTGTCAGTTGTAATCAGGGAAGGACAGGCAGGGATGGAGCCATTGTTTCCTGCTGGTCCTGGGCTCATCCCGGCTCTGTGTGGGCACTAATGAAGAAGGGCATGTCGCGCTGGGATAGTTTACCCGCCTCCTCTCCTGTGAGTTGAGGACGAGAGCCAATCTGTCAGGAAAACATTGAGTGAAATTGCCCTGTGGTACAGCAATGGCTGGTGACAGCCACTTGCAGACTGCCAGCCAGCGGAGTGATGCTACCACCTCGTATTGACAAGCAAATTACAGTCTCCAACACTCAAACGCATCCTGGAAGATTCATTTACATCCATCAGCTCTAAGCCTTTGTTACCTTGTTGGGTTTTCTTCTCTTAGGAGAGAAAGGGCGGGGAAAAGGGGGGAGGATCCCAGACTGTTATGACAGAGGAGATTGTGAAGAGGCTACGTGGCCAACATTAAGACTGACGGAGCGGCTAGCCTCTCTGACTGGATGGCTGATCACATTACCTCTGCAGCATTGTGGGAATTAATTCTTCCAATAAGATAATTTTTTAAGGTTCATATATTGCACAATCTAAACTGAGTAAATTGGTGAAAATTATACCTTGCCATGCAGCTGACAGGAAGAGATATTTTAATTGGGGGGCAGCCTATTCAGCCATATGTGTGTGTGGGATTTAGTGCATGTGTGAGTAAGATGAAGAATAGGCTTGGAGGTGAAACTAGAAAAGTTCATAATAATTTAAAAGGTGAATGGAGTATTGTGCTTGACGATGCATGCAGAATAAACTAGTAGTATGATAAGTAATAAATGGGGGTGGCTTAAATCATATTTTATTTTAGTCCTGTTTTTACTCCAAATAATCTTGGCGTTTAAATTACAAGTTGTATCATTATAACACTGGACATAATGTGTTAATTTCAGTTTAGCTGTCCCAGTTTTACAACAGGAGCCCTAAAACACATCTCGACTGTCTACTTCATACTCAAATGACATAACCCCGTGTATTACTTATTTCAGATTTTATGGTTTGTGAGAAGGACCTTCTTTTGTAAAAAGCATATTGAACCATATATTAGAAATGTGTCTGGTGCTCTTTAAAAACAGGCGAAGGCAGAAGGACCATCCAGGCACTTCAAAATATAAGAAAAATTTACAAAAAAAGAAGATAATTATTTTTTTTTATTCTAGTGGCTAAATCATTAAGAAAAACCAAGATGTTTCGACCACTAGCCCTTTTCTTCCTTTTTTTTTTATTATATTTTGAAGTGCCTGGATTGCTTTCCTCTTCACACATACATACACATATTGGAATATGCTTTCCAATAGTTTAATTTTGAAGTAGAAGAAGAAGAAGAAGAAGAAGAAGGAGGAGGAGGGTAGTGGTGCTATTATTGCTCTACAGGGGAGGAGACAACTCCAACTTAATTCCATGTCTGGCTTGATATGATGTTTTTAATCATAGCAGGCTCCCAGTACTTTGTAGAGGAAGTGGTGGCAGTCACATGGTTTGTTGATCCCAGCTATGTAGAAAAGGGCATGTTTGACTTGCCTTGCTGTTTTAAGGGGAGTCTCTATGCAGGGTAAATAGCAGCCAGCAGGCGGAATATGTGACAGCCTGACAGACTTCAATTAATGGAAAATGCACCTCTTTTTGTTTACTGTGTTCTGTAAAGGTCAGCCAAGTCATGGTCTTGGAGGCACTGTTTTTGCCCATTCCCAGGGTTAGATACATAATCAGAATTAATCACTCTCGACCCGTCTCCCCTCCTCACCCCAACCTTCAGATATATGTCTGTCTCATCTGACCTCATACACCATTATAAATAGACTCCGCATGCCTATCCGAACTACCACTCCTTTCCGATGGACTTCTCCATAATACGCAACTTAGCAACACATTTACACTCGTGATATTCATATAGGCAGTTTCTACCTTTTGCTCTCACGGACCCACATCTTCAAACATGAGCAGACTCATTTAACACCTTGCATGCCTCTAATAGCTCTTCTCATGGCTGCATAATGACGCACAGCTCCTCGGAGCCAGCTGCATGCATTGTTAGAACTTGCCAAGGCTCGTTAACACTGACAGAGTGGTAGCCTCAGAAGGACAAATGCCACATATATCAGCGTGCGAAGAGTATCGCCCTCAGTCTTGTTGTTTAATCTTCTTCTGCTGTTGAGCATCACATGTTGCAGCTTTCAATAACTTTTCCCCGTTGTTGACAGAGCAACAGTGGCCACATAACTATATATCAGGAGAGATGCCTTTTAAGGCTTTGTTTTCCTCTTTTGTTCCTGTGATTTATCATTTCAAAAAGGACTTAAGATCTACAATTACTGCATAGGAAACTGATAATTAGTGAAGCAACAAGCAGCAGTGCAGCTGAATAAATATGGTTGTTATTCAGCTTCCTGTTGCCACTTGTATGTTTTTTATGTAAATAAAAGTCAGCACAAAGAAAGTGAGGGAATCATTATCACGCATTTGAAAACAAAGATCATGCACAGGCTGAGGGAAGCCCTGGTAACAGTAGTATTTATGATGGTAACAACTCGAAGCGAAGACAATCTATATTAAACATTATGGCCTCAGGTTAAGCTCTGACCTGGGTTCAGCTTTTTTTAAATGCTGTGTGAGAAAAGTCCTGGAGGAGCCTGTAGGGCTTGGAGCCTATCCCAACATTTTATGTGGCTCAAAACCCCCCTAGTCAGCTTCACTTTGTACAACATAACATGACATATTAAAATTAATCGAATTTTTTGTCCATTCTTTCTTCTCATTTGTCTTCCTCTCAGAGATAAGAATAAATATTCTACTAGATAAAAGCAAAATGAAGGAGATTCTTTGCTTACACAGTCAATTGTCTTCTGATGAATATACTGGCAGGTGATTAAGGCAACCAAAGTGATTCTCATTCCCTCTAATAACTATTATCTTCCTAACTCCTCTGTCTGGCAGAGCTAGTGGGGATAAATCCTCTATAAAACAGGATAAATTACATATGTAAGGTGATAAGCGTGTGTGAGCTGGGGGCCTCAAGGATTATTTAGTGTGCAGCTCATTACTTAGCGTACAGCTGCTTAGCCATCCTTTCTACCCCAGGCTTGGCGGGCGTCCCTAGCATTCTTTGTCATAGTACTGTACATACCTGAAGCTGGAGGGGGCTGAGTCCTGACGCTGCTGCAGCTGCCATTGTGGATGGAATGAACTGCACCGGGTAGTTATCACCTGTCAGAGAGGGGGAGAGAGAGACAACAATGCATACAGGTTCAGACAATGAGCCGGCCCACAGCGACCAGGCAAGTGCCAACACGGATTCTGGGCCCTCCGCTACTTTGCCACAGCAATGTGGCACATTGCAACGAGCCCTCGGCTTCAAGCCCAAACATCTGCATTAACAAAAGGGGTAAGCTGGTTTGACTGGAGCAGGATTACTTAGGAACGTTCCACACCATTCCCTCCTTCCTCCACCTGCACAGCACTCCTCCTGGAAATAACTACCACATAGTTTAACAAGTTAGAAGTTCTTTTAGAGTTTGTGCGAATGTGCGTGTGTGTTTTTGTGTTTGTGTTCAGTATAAATGTTAAATATTTCCCCTGGTATTCAATTAGTGATTATGTAAAAGGACCAGCATGTTCTCTCAGGCAGCTCGTACAGCTGTAGACTTGTCTGGCTATTGTTCAACTCTACATTGTTTGTTTCTGAGTGATAGCTTTGGCAGCGCTGTGAAAGCACTTGTATGCGAACTGGTTAGAACAAGTGTGTAGTCACAATAACAAGGTTAAAAAAACCCACACATTCTTATCACGCATATTGCTGTGATCAAGCGAGGGAGAATGGGTGTCCAAATAGCAGCACTATTCATTACTATTCACTGCTGTTGGCCTGCCATCAGCACGTTTGTCAGGCAGGGATATAAAAACGGCTGCTGTATGAGTGATATCCATGGGGGTGTATAACGGAGTACCAGACGCTTTCACACACTCAACCTAGTGTGTTGAGACGGACAGAACAGCCCCAGTGAGAGGGGGCAGCGCGGTGAGGTTGGTCTGGAGGAGGGGAGGTGTAGTGCACAGTGGGAGTGGGGAGGGGTAGTTGGCCTTCACTCAGACCCCACTTCTGCCTGTCACTTCTTCTCACAAACATATGGAGCCATTAAGCCACAGACAAGGTAAATGTATATACCTTCTCTTTCACTTTGCCCTCGGCCGCTCGCCTCACTTTGCAATCTTGTACAGCACAGCACAATGTGATACAGGCCATGGAAATTCAATCCCCATTTAGTAGCAAATAAAATCACACAGCAGAAGTGGTTTCAAATAGTGCTGGGTTGGATGTGCGGGGGTGCTCCGTGGTTATTTCTACACCTCCTCTTTTTTTGGTAGCACTTTCTCTCTGTCTCCCTCTCTCTGTGCTGTCTGTGACGTAGGATTTGCGAATAATAAATGGCTGGATGTCTTTAGATGTCATGTGAAACCTGGGGAGGGTCATGTGCTAAGTGAGCACACCACCAATGCTGGGTGGGGAGTTGAGGGGGGGG